>JAJJMB010013076.1:1931702-2075453 GCA_023531105.1 Papaver atlanticum
CGGCCGGTGGAGAAGACTCTAGAGAGTCCAGATATGTGCAGACAAGGTTTGCTATTTTGTTAAAAGTCTAGAAAAAGCTAGACAAATTAGTGTCGGTTGTAATAGATACAGCCTAGTGAATGTTCTAGAGAGTGTATGGCTAGATAGTTAGAGAGACTTCTAGAATTTAGAAGGTCGGTTTATATAAGCCTATAAATAGGCAAGGATAGTCTCAATTTTGTAATTCAATTGAGAACTCAAGTGAGTTGGAGAGAGTAGGAGTGAGAGCTAAAGTAGTAAGAGCCAAAGTGTCATTGTAAACATAGTGAGCCAAAGTGCTATACTAAAAATTCCCTCTGTAACATTTTCATATCCAAATTAATCAAAGCCTCACTTTTCAATTAACCAGCTTCTTTTCAAATCATTTCCATAAATCTATCACATTTCCGTATTGCGCCAACAACACAAACTCGATCACTGGCACAGAAAAAGTTATCGGTTCCAAAGGCAATGTAGATGCATTAAAACAAGCACTGAAAGGTGCAACCGAAGCAATTTTTTTGTTTTTTTTTTGATCAGAACAACCGAAGCAATTAACCCTGAGCTATTGCTGTCGAAGTACACCAACAAAAGGTGCCATTAAAATTGAGTATTGAGCATCATCTAACTAATTTTGCTGTTGATCAGATTTTAATGGGAAAAAAGAATAAACTTCCTAGCATTTTCCAAAAATAGAAAGTACTTATGTTTGCTTTTAACTGCAAATTGCCATGCCTGACAGGGTCAGTATTTTTATCTGCATTAGAACATGAATCAAGTAAACATAAAGATGATTATCTGAGAGCAAATGTTTCAAGATTTCATACATTTAAGCTATAATACTTGTTTAACAATGTTAAGACTAGAGTCTTCTTCCCAAAATATAAACAACATTCATCTACTTTCGCAAAAGGACCATCAGTCTTCAATGGTAATACCCACTGATTGTTGGGTCTGTAAGTTCCTTCAAAGCTGTAACAGTGCCACAGAGAGCACAGTTGACATGCCTCCATGATTTTGAAGGTTTGGGACTTGAACTTGATCAGACTTGAAGCCCTGCACTGAATCCTAATCTTGATCTTGGAATATCAAATTGTAGAACGGTGTATAGCAACTGCTTCCCACCAATAACAATCGAAGTCCTCGGTTTCGCTCCACCGTCTACAAACGCCAAACACACCACCAAATTACCCGGAAGATACACCAAAGTATTGTCTGGCCGAGTCATCTGCCATTTTAATTTGTTGGGCAAGACAAGCTCTACCTTTGGCAGAGAAAAAGTTATTGGTCCCACTCCCATAGGCATTGTAGATGCATTAAAACAAGCACTTAAAGGCGCAACCGAAGCAACCCTGAGAAAATTCATGGCTTTAGCTCTCTTTATATAAATACTGGTGAAAGCTTCGTATATTGAAGTCTCCATAACAGTGTAAGGAACCGCAGTGCTAAGTTTTGTTCCTCCAACTCCATTTTTCTTGTTAATGGACAGCAATTCTTTATTCATTGGGACATTTTCACCGTCTATCTTGACAGATTTCACGTCAATGAAATAATCACTGTCAGTGGCAGCCGAAGAACCTTGACTATAAACTCGGCTGACCAATAGAGGGGTATAAAATAGAGGGGTTTGCAAAAGGTATGTTTCATTTCCAAAATATATGAAACCATTTTCAGATCGTGATAAATATAGAACAAATATTTGAGGGATTCGAAAAGCAGCTGAAAATTGAGAAACCAAGGAAAGACCTGAACGTCCAAGACCAGCTAATCCTTTAGCACCCTTAGCTAGTCCATGCAGGACACTAGTAGGTGTTCCACAACTGACTGCAAATCCACGAGCCGTAAGATTTGGACCTGCAATCCATGCCCCAGATGTTGGCTCCCGAACCTGGCTTGATTGTATGGTTACAACACCTGAAAAGAGCTCACTCTTGGCTTCTGAATGCGTTATTGGACTAGTTGTGTGAAGGTTACACGTGTTGTTATGGCACCATACACGACTGGTGGATTCCCTGGCTAGTGAGCATTGAGGTGACTTGCAGCGGATCGGGTTGTTCGATATTGATGAACAACCTTGACTAGAATGGACAGATAAGAACTTACCACCGAGATCAACGACAACATTTATGGTGACTTTTGGAGTTCCTTGGCTTAATCGGGTAACAAATTGAAGAGTAGATTGATCTTGGAAAAGAGGAAGGATGAGTCCTTGAGGTCGTGAAGAAGAAGAAGGATGGGAATTAGAGAGAGAAACTAATAAGAAGCAAAGAAGAAGAAGAAATCGAATGCTAGAGGATGCCATGGGATTTGGAAGATTGCTGAGGTTGTCTGTGGTAACTAGTGGTGGGATTGAGAAGAAGTGAGAATGTGTTTTAATGGTGAGAGTTAGATATGGACTTTCACATGATCAAGTAGTCAAAGGACAGCTTGTTAGGTCAAAAATGAGGACTATTTGGCACATTAAAGTCTAAAGTCTTTACAGTGTATAGTTTGTGGTTCATGGTATCCCAAAGTAGGATAAGGTCCTATTTTGGATAAGGTTCGAGGAGATTATGAGCACAGGTTTGAAACAATGCTACAAAAAGCTGCATTAGAGGTCAGGTACTATATTTCAATTATAGGGAACGAGGACCATACCGTTCGCTCGATTCAAAGACAGGGGATTTCCATGCAATGCTGCATGTTTTTGAAGCTCTGAGATGAGTTGACAGTCATTACAAGGCCTCGCGAAACCTCCTCCAGCTCTTTCCAAGAAACAATTTCAACAAGTATATCTACCTCGGCTTAAAAGCAAAAAAAATATTCATCAACAAATAGAAAAAACGAAACAGTATTCATAGAGAGAGGAAAAGGGTTGACTGACCTTTTTTTCTGAGAGGAAAAGGGTTGGGGACATGATGTCGACGCCAGTTCCCAGTGGAGAATGCAAATAGTGTGAAGACCACACATCTAACTGGATTTAACAATTTGTAAGTATTCGAGTAGATAATAGTGGCCTTGCTTGGGGAAAGTTCCGCCCTCGCATTTCTTAACATCTCCTCCTCCAAGAAAACCCTTGATGATGGTGTAATACGTGATAGTATCCGGTCTGCAACCATTCTTTTCCATTTCAAACATCAACTTTTAAGCCTCAAATAACATACCTTCTTTGTGTTGGGGTTTTGTTCCATGAAGATTCCGGAACTTACCGGAACGTAACTTGGGTGTTTCTCAAGTTATGTGGTTTCCTAGTTTAGGATTTCCTAATTAAGGTGTGAGTCTATTTTTAGGAGTTCTAAGCCTTGGGGAGCAAGAATTTTCCTACTATATAAGAGGGCTTATATTGTGAGTAAAAATTCATCCTCTTGGCAATCCTCTAAAGAACGAGAGTGATCGAGGGTCACAACCGTTGTGTCCTACGATGGTTGGTGATGGGGTTAAATCTTTGTGAGAAGAGAGACTTGTAGAAAGAGCGGGTATGGGAAAAATCTAGGGTTTCTAGGGTTCATATGGGAGAAGCTAGAATTCATGATGTTCTTCATGTTCTTGTCTAAAGTTGAAGCAACCATGGCGGTGGAAGTTTATGGAAGAAGAAGAACAAAGGAAGAGGTAAACTCTTCGTAATATGTCTTGTTGTTTCTAACGTTTAGTGCTAGTGGGTTACATAACTAGTTGATTATATAAAGTGTCGATGTAATAGCTTGTTATGATAATGAAAGATTCTCGGGGTGGCTTTGGCCGTGGATGTAGCCTACAAAGGGTAGGTGAACCACGTAATCTTTGTGTCGTGTGTGATTGTCTATTATCGTATTGATCATATATTCGTGCTAGTATTATTCGATCATGATAATCTACAGATGTAAGAGACGGATTCGAGCTAAGTTATCTAAAGTAGGATGTTTCATGGAATTGACTTCTATGGAAACATGCAGGTTGGACATGAACGTAACCTCGGTTTCCCAACACTTTGCACATGCCATTAATCATTATGGTATATGTAACAACGTTTGGAGCTAATCCTTTATCTGAGATTCCGAAGAATAATAACCTTGCATCTTCAAATTTTCCTGACTTGCACAACCCATCAATTACTAAAGTATAAGTCTGAATATTAATTTTAAAACCCTTACCTTCCATAGACTGAAAAAACTCTACGGCCTCATCAAAACACCCATTTTTCAAAAGGCCATCCAACATGGCACCATAGACAACTTCGTTTGGAGATAAACCAACTGATTGCATCTCGAGTAATAGGATCATTGCAGTTCTGTCTCTTCCATTGCGGCATAGTCCATCGACAAGCGTAGCGTAAGTAACTTGTGTTGGTTTTAATCCATTTTGGTTCATTTTCTCGAAGAGCTGCATAGCATCATCCAGCCTAAAGTTCTTGCAGTACCCGTTAATCAACACTGTGAAGTTGTGTTCATCATGTTTAAGCCCCTTATCCACAATCAAATCAAACAATCTATGTGGTTCCTCAAGCCTATCTGTCAAACACAGACCACTTATCATCGAGTTATAAGTAACCACATTAGGTTCCTTGCCTAACTTAATCATCTCCCCGAATAACTTACCAGCTTCACCCATCTTCCCTTCTTTGGCCAGAGAATCTATTAATATACTCTAAGTTACTACTGTAGGCAAAATCCCTATGTCCACCATTTCATCAAAATATCTCTTGGCTTCCTTCCACAGCCCACGTTGGCTAAAACCATGAATTAGAGAACTATAAGTGATGGCATTGGCAGAAATTCCTCGACTAGACATGTTGTCAAACAATCCAATAGCCTCATTTAACCGACCTGCTTTGCAAAGTCCATTAATCAAAGAACTATAAACAACAACATTTGGGACAATTTTTGACTCATTTATCATCTGCGAAAATAGACTCAATGCGTCATCTACCATACCTCTTTTGCACAGGGTATCTATGATCAAACCGTACGAAACATCAAAAAGCTTGCAATTCCATTTGTCCATGTTCTTTTGCATCTCCAGAGCAAGACCAACTTCACCAATTCTACAAAGCCCACTAATAACAGTTCCACATGCAACATCATTTGGTACAATCCCACCATCAGTCATTTTACCAAACACTTCATGTGCAGCAAGAATCTTTCCCTCTAAACAGAGCCCTTTGATGAGACAAGTGAATGTGATGCTATCAGGATCATCCTCTGATACAACACGAAAACAGAGGAATAACATCTTATTTTGGAAATTGAAGATAATAGCTGATTGAATGTATGAATAGATGGAAAGGGCTTCACTGTAATCAATTTATCAAAGCAACTAAATGCATCATCAAGTTTCTTGATTTGCTCAGACTTGCACGGAATTTCAAACGGGTTTTACCACCTGAAACATGACTTCTACCACTTGTGATTAGACGAGAAAAGATAGGTAGTAGTGGTTCTGACAACAAATGGGTATTATTTATCAATAAGGAACCACTAATGTTTACCCTCCTGACCAAGAAAATCATTTTTCTTTCTGGATTGAAGAAGGATGAAGTTTTTACGAAGGAACCATGAGTTGCCCGGTTGTGACTTAAGCCCGAGATTATTTATTTTTTTCATCAAGAGCACTTTGTAACAATTTTTTTTTTTTTTTTTTTTGAAGAAAAAGGTGTTTGATAAATATTTTTTCAAATAGTCAAATCAAGGTATACCCGGTATATTAAATTTAAATCCATCCAAGTTAGCATGTTAAGAGGTGTCTAAAAGATGTCAAAAGACCAAATCACGCTTACTATTAAAATGTTGAATTCAATTTCATTCAAACTGTAAACTAAAACCCATTTGTGTACCAAATCACCCTTACTATTAAAATGTGAATTCAATTTCATTCAAACTGTAAAACTAAAACCCATCCATTAGTCTTCACAATCCATCTTCAAAACTCCAACCCCTATGTGATAAAATCAAAAGAAAAATCAAGGCGAAACTAAAAGTCAAGACGAAACTGAAATTTGGGGTATACTAGATATGAGATTGGGTGTGATTTTGTACCCAATCTCATATCTAGTATGATTTCAAATTCCTATGAAAAGTCAAGGAGATATATTCTTTTAGGTAAGTCTTCATGGTATATTTGTGTATGTTGACGATTTTAATTCAACTACCTTGACGCCTTGTATTAATATTAGTCGTTATCTTCCTAGGTTGGTTATCAAGATGACTTTTCATCCCTGAAAGTAACATTTACAGGGTCGTCACGGTATCCATTCTTACACTTTGCTGACTAGTGTTGCAATAATTAAGATCATCATATTTTGAAAACATGAACCTTGTCGACCAACAACTTCCGTAAAACAGTTTCTCTCATTTCCATATGTAGGTTTTTTCTTAATTTTTACAACCAAAAAATATAGGGCTAAGGGAAATTTGATAAGATCAAGCTTCCTCGGGTTTGCTCAGGCTTCCTTGGGCGTGCTCGGGCTTTCTTGGATAAGGGACAAGTAACACCATAGTTCACACAAGATCAGATACCATCAAGTATGAATCGCACAAGTACGCAACACAAACATGAGATGAAGCTTCATCTCATTCAATGACGCTTCCTCGATTAAGCTTCATACCAAAATTAAGGATGTTAAAACTATTTGGAATTAAGTGATACTTGAAAAATCCACTCCGGTGAATAAAATCAACAATGACATTCAACTTCAATCCAATGCAATAATAAATATTAAGTAACCGAAAAGCGTTCAACACAAACAATCTCACGAATATTACTTATAATAAAGTTTAAAATCAAAATTGTAATTTTATAGTCTTATAAAAGCGAGGCAAGGACCAATCTTTCTATTTAAGTAAGCAATTAAAAATATATATGTTGCTTTGCACATATGTGCATGAGTACTTGGCGCATATTATGAAATCACATGGATTTCTAGCAGACCCATCTAAGATTGAGGGGAAGATAAATTACCCCATACCAAGAAATGTTAAGGAATTGAGAGGTTTGTTTGGTCTTGCTGGATATTACATAAAATTTAACCATGAGTATGATATGTTAACTGCAACCTTCAACAGGACATCATGATCAGCAAGTACAACCTTCTTATCTCTCAAGCCAGCAGTGAGAAGTACTCGTCTCTTAGTTCTACCTGACTTAAGCAAGGACTTTGTCCTCGAACTGCTGCTCGTTTATTAGGAATTGGGGGAATACTCTCATGCAAGCCCATTGCGTTTTTTAGCTAACTATTAGGACCCTAATGTGTAGAAATATCTACTTATAAGAAAAAGTTATTCGACATTATCACCATTATTATTAAGTGGAGAAACCATCTCATTCTGACTCATTATTGTCATCATACTGATCAAAAGAGTATTAAATACTTCATGGAATAGAAGATAACCATAATCTTTCAAAAAATAAGGTTAATAAAACTTTTGGGATTACATCGAATACAAAAAAGAGTCATAAAACAAAGTTGTTGATGCCCTTTCAAGGATGCCACATCCATCATGGAGTACCAACTTCAAGGACAAATCTTGTAAGGCCATCTCCATCGGTGAACCAACTTGGGATGAAGACTTGATTGATAACTACAAAGGAGAGATCTCAAGTTGCCACTTTTTACCCTCCTCAGCGCCTTTATACTCTTATCATGTATTCTTGAGATACACAAACAAACTTTATGGTTGGACTAACCTGCTCCGACCAATCGGTCGTCACACTATACGAGCCATTCTTTTCCCAACTTGTGTTCAATTGTGCATAAATGCGACAATGGGTAATACTATATTTCTCCAAAGTTGGGATCACGAATATTCATTCTTGTAGAAAGGTTATTTATATATATAATATTTTTACTGGGATCATGAATTTTTATTCTTGTAAGAAGGTTATTCCTATATAGAATATTTATATACGAAGGTTTTACTATATATTTTCTTAATATTTATCCACTTAAATATGTAAAGAAGGATTTTGTGAGGGAAAAATAGCCAATCGTCACGTATCAACATCTCGGGAGGAGATATCATAATAAGACAATATCAGAAACACACAAAATCATGCTTCAAAAGGTGATTGCAACTAAACCGAGACAATTGTTACATAGCCGCATGAAGGACACATGTAAAGACTGGTCAAATCACTCAGACGGTCAAGTCTAAAAAGAAAGCAGAGCGTTTAATGAAGGATCAAAAGGGGTGTGATACATATGTCGACGAAAGTACATCGTATAGGAAGCTTGGATGAAGAACGATCAATAGTGCAACCCGAATAAGGTGCAGTACGATGGTGAACAGAGCGAGATAACTCGAGAGGAGAGTCGAGCAATATACCACGAAGGAAAATAACGAAGGAGTCGTCCGAGTAATGATAAGATGTACGAAAGCGCCACAAGCTCAGCGATATCGAGTCACACCTTCAAGAGTCCAGTCTGTCTATAAATACCAGTCCATGTAGAAGGAAATGGGCATGTAATATTAAATTGTCTTTCTACAGAGAGTTCTAGCTAGAGAGAGATTTAGAGAAGGAAAGAGTGAGAAGTTTAAGTGATATTTGTAATTCATTCAAGGGTAAGACCTTAATCAATAAAGAGATAGTTTCTTTCCCGTGGATGTAGTTCTTTTAGGCCGAACCACGTTATATGCTTATGTTTATCTCTACTTTCATGTTCTTTACATCTAGCTTATCTTTAAATCTTGAATGTTAGTAGATTTATAGTCGTTAGATTTACTTGGATGTAGTCATCTGAAAAGATACAACTACATTTTGGCACTAGAAACTGGGAGGTATGAAGATTTATCTACCTCCCTTGAAAAGTTCTCAAAGTTTTCTTCAAAAAATCTCTTAAAAATGAGTTGTTTCTTTCATCTCTATGTAGATCTTTCTAAAAATTAACGAGTTGATCTCGAACATAGCCAGATCTACGTGATCGCAAAGTCCCGTAGACTCTCAAAAGCATCAGATCTATAGTTTTATCTTTCAATTCGTCATTATTAATGTTTTCTATAGTCATTTCACTGATTTCGTAAAGAGACTCAGGAGAAAGAATGGTTAGAACATCAAAGGGGTTGTAAAACTTCTTGCAAAGGTTCAAAAAACCTCTTCCATGAATAAGTTGGGAATAAATCTGAGATAGTAAACTTCATAGGAGGAAAATACACAACGACAGTTGAAAAAACTCAAAGAAATAACGATTTGTAATGATCTTCATCTTTGAAAACTCCGTATAACCTAAGTCTTCTTCTTAGAAACTTAAATCAAAGAAAAGGGGAAAGGATAATGAGTACATAATCATTCATCAAACATAAGTTTATCAAAATCGGGAGTTTAAGGCGTTGTGGAATATTTCCTAATATGGGAAAAGGTACCCAGTCGTCATAACTTGGTTTTTACCCATTAAAGATATGACGTGAAGGAGGAGGTAATTTACTCGGAAAAAGAGAAAAGCAAAAAACCTTTTCCTGTCACTAAAACTTTGTCCAAGCAGGGGAATGTTTTAAAGTCTTCCTGTACTAAAACTGCCTAGTCTGAACTATGACTTAATAACTGCACATGACCTGTAAACCTAGGGACCCACTTTTATGAAAGAAAAGACAAGTTAAGCATTATTGCACATGTCGCAAGTAAGGCGATGGTGATGAGATGATCCGCTTGCAGAAGCCAAGGAGAAACTGGTGGAGCTTTACCCGAAGGAATTGACGCAATGGAGCCAAGAGAGGCTCTACTGAACGGTGTGCTCCTAGGCGAGGGACTACCCGATAACCAATATCGGGAAGGGTTAACAGATAACTCTAGTTCGTACTAGGAGGAAAATCCCTTCGAAGGACAATATGATATTCACTTGATTCAACCAGGAGGGTTGAATCACTCGCTGAAACAAATGGCAAACAACGCGGCAAAAAAGGATGACTCCTCTAACCTCGATAACAACACCGCTGCCCTTGCATCTATCATGAAATTACAAAAGGTGCAGGAATAATGAATGACAAAGTTAGAATGACGAAACAAAAGGTTGGAAAGGAAAATCGGAAACTGAAACACAAGACGAAAAGCAAGGTGCCTCTCACTATTCCGAAGGAGATCCCCGAGGAGGAAAATCCTCTAGAAAACCTACACGACGATGAACATATCGACATACCAGATACCTCAAATGAGGAGACGGAAGACCAATTCCCAAAATGAAGTAAGGAAATCTTAAACAATGAGGATAGTCCCTCAGAAGGGTCATCCGATGTCAATCCTAGACACAAACGAGAAAGGAAGAAAAATGAGGACGAAACTAAAGTTAATGACTTTCCCAGGAACCCGGTGGGTGGAAATCCTAAGCGAGGAGAGACTATAAAAGTGAGGCCAACTCGTACCAAACAAACTACACATGCTGAGCAGTCCGAAGAGGATTCACGGCGATGAAGATATCGCCGTACAGAAGTTTCTTTCTCGCCTGAAAGAGAATCAGGACGAAAGAAGAAGGCCCAAACGAGGCATATCGATGATCAATTGCAGGTTAGACTCAACCAACTTGAATCGATGTACAAAGAAGCCACCGGAAGACAAGGAGGCCATAAATTGGAAGAGGTGATGCAGGAAGCAGGGAAATCTCCCCTAGCAGCAGGCCTGCTGTCCAAACAATTTCCAAGGAAATGATCTCTCCCGACCTTTACAACTCCATTTAATGGAACAGGCAATGCAATTGAGCATTTCAGATCCCATCACATGACGTTGACAAAATGGAGCCAGTGCGATCTTAGGTTTCAAAAATAGTCTGCGAAAGACAGACCCCATATTTGTTAGAATGTATGAGACTATGCCACCTGTCTAGGGAAATTAAGGGAAATCCAGGAGGACTATATAGCCCTCGAAGAACTCCAAGACGGGACGTACGATAAACTAGTCCGAGGAAACAGTAGAGGACCAAATATGGTATAACCACAAAAACCCCAGGCGCAAACTCGAGGTGATGAGCGACCTCATAATGAATCGACACGATTCGATAAACACATAAGTGGAGGATGGAAAGGGCGAGACCAGGCCCAACATAAAAAAGGAAAGTTTGTAAACCCAGTCTACACGAAGTTAAACACCCATATCTTCGAAATCTTCAAGATGGTTGATGGAAAATACAAGATTAATATCCCATGGAATAGGGGGCAAAAGCCCGAACATGCCAAGAACATAAAAGATTATTGCGAGTTCTATAGTCATCCAACAGACTCGTGCAGAGATCTGATGAAAATGGTGCAAGACATGATTGATGATGGTAAACTCCAAGAATATATTGCACAACCGGCGGCCCCACAGGTGACAGGACCACTGGTGCACCGCGTGTAAATCCCATGCGAAGCACAATATCTGAGATGTAACACGATTTCCCACTCAGCTATTACAACACCTTCTTTTGAAGGAAACATTATTGGGCGAATCCATAATAGAAACTTTGAAGGAAACGAGATTTTTAGTGTGGAAAAAGAACCTCCAATGGAAGAATGAATGAAACAACCTATCATCTTTTCAGCTTCTGAAGCACCAGATGGCGGGAGGAATCATAACAACCCTCTAATGGTCACAATGGCTATCGCTCTCCCAAAACACGAAGAAGAAGAGGAAAAGCCTAAGGCGCTACCATGGGCAATGCCAAAGATACTAATTGATGGCGGAAGCTCCGTCGAAATCTTATTTTATGAGACGTTCAAGCAAATGGGCTTAAAAGATGAGTCCCTAATACCGTCTACGTATAACATCTTTGGCTTCAACGACTCATCTACTCGTCCAAGGGGAGAGGTAATCTTGGAAATTCGTGTAGGAAAAATCCTGACAATAACTACTTTCTGTGTAGTAGATGTACTTTCACCTTATACTGCTATTTTCGGGAGATCCTGGGTTCATGGAATCAAAGGAGTCGCGTCAACTTATCACCAGGGACTAAGGGTTCTAACACCCGATGGGATGCATAGAACATAGGAGACTCAGGCGAAGCAAAGTACTGTTACAATATGGACGTACAAAATGGTGAGAATAAAATCAATTCCCCAAAAGCAAGGAAGAAGAGAGCTAAAAATGCTAAAAATCAAGCAGAAATCGACACTTACATAGCAGAAACAAATGAAGCAAGGCTCTCGAACGACGCAACAATTTCTATCTCAGGCGAACTCACGAAGCCCTTATAGCAATTACATAATCTCTCCGATGTCGGAGAACCAAGGTAAAATTTCTTGGCCTCCAAACCAACGAAGGAGGTAAATATCAGGACACCTGAAAATCCAGGGAGGGTCAAAATTAGAAAATCCGCCCGAATTGCTTTGTTCAAAAAACCCAAAGCAATGGGAAGTCTTTGTGGATGGGTCATGTAACTCTGAAGGATCTGGCATCAGAATAGTTTTCACGACTCCGACAGGCCGAAGGATCGTTTACAGTTTAAGGCTGGAATTCCCCTCCACGAATAACATAACCGAATATGAAGCGGTCATACATGCCCTCAAAGGAATCATTGAACTCGGGCTCAACGAGGTTAGACTCACGAGTGACTCACAACTTGTCATACGAAAAATTGATGGGAGGTACCAAGCTTCAGATGCATGTTTACATTGATACCTCCAATTAGCCAAACACTATATTGGGAAAATACCCAACATCACCTTCCGACATTTATGTAGGAATAACAATAGGAATGCAGATGCCTTGGATTTCATTGCATCTATGATGGAAGACCTAGAGGCAACAACCATAAAGATCGAAAGAGTAATACTTCCCTCTATAGCACTCAAAGGAGATATGGAAATCCTTAATATAGGCACAAGCCAAGAAGAACACCAATTGGAGAACAACAATCTTGAAATATCTGGCTAATGGCGATATCCCAAGCGATCAAAAGCTCGCGCATAAGGTGATATCCCTATCAAGAAACTATCCATTAATGGAATAATACTATATCGACAGTCATATCTAGGGCCCTTGCTCAGATGCATATCTTTCGATGAAGGTCAAGAAATTTTAAAAGAAATACATTTTGGATATGTTGGAAATCACAGCGGGGGCAGAACATTAGCTCAAAAAGACAAACTTCAAGGATACTTTTGGCCCCGTATGAACGAAGATTCAAAAAACATGGCACAACGATGCATCGAATGCCAAAAATATGGTAAAAGAAGGCATGCTCCTTCTATGGATCTAAATTCTGTACTAAGCCCATGGCCATTTGCCAAATGGGGAATTGACATTGTAAGACCACTACGAGCTGGTACAGGATAAAGAAAATATTTGATCGTCGCCACAGACTACTTTACAAAGTGAGTGGAGGCTTCAGCTCTCAGACACATCAGAGACCAAGATGTCTTCAAATTCCTCTTTGAACATATTATATATCGCTTTGGTATCCCAGCTGCCATCGTGTCGGACAATGGAGCACAACTCCGAGGAAAAAAGATTGATCTCCCCTTTAACTGTTTCAAGATCAGAAAGAATAAGTCCACACCCATCTGCCCCGAAAGCAATGGCTAAGAAGAGGCCACCAATAAACCTATTGTTGATATGCTAAAAAAGAAACTAGATGGACACAGGGCTAGCTGGTGCGAACAACTGCATAATGTTCTATGGGCTTACAGTACTACCCGAAGAGAGGCCACAGGATTGACACCCTTCGCGCTGACATATACTACAGAAGCGATCATACCAACCGAGACGATGATCCCGACAACTAAAACTGGAGCTTGGGAAATGAACCTCGGATATGATACTTGCTAAGCTAGACGATCTCGAGGAAAACCGAGAAATAACTCTACAAAAATAGAAAATTACCATCAAAGATTGCCTCGGGAATACAACAAACGTGTTCACAAAAGGCAATTCAACCCAGGCGATCAAGTCTGGCGAGAGATTCCGCTATATCAGCGCGAGTTAGGAAAATTTGTGCCCATATGGGAAGGACCACTTACAGTCATCGCTAAGAAAGGAAATGGAGCATACATATTGCTCAAACCTAATTAGGAAAAACAGGAACGACCATGGAATATTAAGTACCTAAAGCAATACAATGCTTAGAAGACCTATCATAGGTTAAATTATGAAAAAAAGGTTTAAATCCCTACTTGTAAAAGGTCATGAAACCTTATTTGAATGTACTAAGGGTTTACAAACCCTTTTTTGAGATTAATAAAATACGTCTTTTACTTGTCTTCAATTACTTATCGCTTTATTTTTTCCTTCTTATATTTTTATTTATTTAGGTTGTATGCTTTCTTATTAATTTTATTTTATTGCCTCTCTTTTGCATTTGCATGTAGATTTATAATTCCACATAACTATCATATCAAAAGCCCATCAAGACTATTGCACGATGTTAGCCACACCTTCCATTCTACAAGGAATTATGCGGAAAAAACCTATGCTGCCTGAGACGGACAAACATACCTAATGCAATGACATCTAACCTCATGAAGTGAGATGAAGCGGGGGTCACCCTAAGCTACCTGAGAAGGAAATAGGATTGCGGCCATCAAGATCAAAAATCGGATGATGTCCTGGAATACAGGTGAAAAGACGAGGGTACCCAAATATACCTCAATCTAAAACTTTTCCACCTATAAGTCCTTTCTATGAAAGTGATTGTCTATGAATTGAGTCGAGACAATATAACTAATCGGTTCACAATTCGTGTGATCGTCTATGGATACGAGATCGAGACAATACGACAACAAGACAACTTGTGTGATTGACTATGGATACAAGATCGAGACAATACAATGAAAAAGTATGTTTACTTGATAATAGGTTCGGACTTAACCAAACACAATAGGATTGCTATCAAGTAAATAGGAATTAACGTTTGTGTATTTTACTTCTAATTATAATAAAACAATTATAATTGCGCAAATAAAAAAGTAAAAGACATAGAAAGATTTTGTTAACGAGGAAACCGCAAATGCAGAAAAACCACGGGACCTAGTACAGAATTGAATACTCTCAGAATTAAGCCGCTATACAAAATCTAAACCAACTTCGTATAGTTGAGACCAAGCAACTAAACCTATAGTTCACCTAGTTCCCTCAGTATCCCTGCGCCTCCAACTTGTAATAAGTCACGGACTTGGAATAATTCCTTGGGTTCGTATTCCAAACAGTAAAGGAACAACTGTTTGGTAACAACTCTTTTCAAACAACGTGATATGAGTTTGACAAAAGGTTCTTCCGTTTATCCCAATAAACTACTTTGTCAGGTTCTTAGATCTATCTATTAAACAACTACCAAAGTAATTGTCTTGACTATGTAATCAATTCTTTGAATCACAAAGAATTGTATTGATGCCGATCTACTCAACTAATCAATCAAGGTTATCACAAAGATAAACAGATTATAGTTGGATCCCCAGCCGATCAAGTTTTGTGCACACCAAAGATTATGAACTCAAATAAGAAATCTTCTTTGTCTTCAAATCTTCTTTGATCTTCAATAAACACCTGCACACAAACTAATTGAATCTCTTGTGATCAATCACACACAGAACGGAGTCTTTTAACAATGGATTATCACAAGACGTCTTTAGATCTACAAATAGTTCTAAAGATCCCCGTCGATACTTCGATCTAGTTTGAGTGAGTCTTATATCAGAAGAGAAGATTCTCAAGCATAAACAAACTAGGTGCAATCAAAGTTCAACAACCGTTAGTCAATCAAATCAATCGAAAACTAATAATAAACTGCAATTATCTAGTTTCCCACCAACGGTACTCGTAGAGATTCCCAATCCCAAAGAAGTCTTTAAAACGAGCGGTCGTAAGAGATTTCGCCTAATCAGGGTACTTTCCTCTCCGAATAGACGGCTCAACCAGTAACAACACAGCTAGGTAGTTTTGCTCACTCTGAGGATTAGTTTGCTTGAAATGCAAACTTCAATATTTATAGACCAAGGAAGTTTGTACACTAAGGAATTTCCAAAAACGAATATTCTCAAAGATATGCAATAAACGCCAAAATCGGTTTTCATAGTTCCTGGAAATGCTCTGTCCAAATATTGATCGAAATCTCAGTAGAAAATCTCCAATTAGTAAATGCACATTAAAAGATAAGAGTTACTTCACATGTTCAAAGTATGTCGACATCTTTACTTTGTAAATCCTTTTTCATATTTACAATCTTGGAACCGATTTGCCACACTTCCAAACAAGTTTAGAATTGGTTCATCTGACTTCCAAGAACTATGTGATTGATTATCCTATCAAATCACCAATCATGGGTTTCACGGTTCTACCAAAACAAGTTTCGGTTCTTCCTCCATGTGGGTACTAAGATTAGTCACGCTAGTTACAAAAAGTTGGTTGACTAGGTACTAGGATCGGTTACCACATATTTATGGTATAAACTTCTATTCGGTTGCACAAGTCATAGGATCGGTTCCTCAATGTCTAAAAACTTGTTATACCTCTTACAAGGATCGATTCCCTCTTGTGATCGGTTGCACCTCTTACTAGGATCGGTTACCCAATGTCTAGAGTTGTTCATACCAATTACAATAAATCGATCATACCATCTCAGGTGATTACTTAAGATATGTAAAAACTAGGATCGGCTCAACTCGGTACCGGCGATGAGCTGATCCGACCCAGCAACTCAGACAACTCAGCCCTGACTAAGACAGCTGATTCAGTTGACTCTCTCCTCCCTTGACTCCCT
Organism: Papaver atlanticum; assembly: GCA_023531105.1. Lineage (NCBI taxonomy): Eukaryota > Viridiplantae > Streptophyta > Magnoliopsida > Ranunculales > Papaveraceae > Papaver > Papaver atlanticum. Next base: position 1,948,327 of record JAJJMB010013076.1, read on the forward strand.
TGACTACCAGAGACCGTTAGTTTGACGGGTAGCTTTAACGACACGGTGATGGAAAATTCCGTCGACGGAGAAGCATCTCAGGTGCCCGGCAGACAATTTTATGGCCGATTTCCGGTGAACTCCAGGGACTTTTCCGGCGACTAAAAAATATAGAATTTTATATAACTTTTTCTCATGGGTGTGAAGACTTGGACTTGGAATTGGATGAAGAATTTTTCTTGAATTTTGAAAGAGAAGATGGAAGATATTAGAAAGAGTTGGATTTGGAAGTTGAGCTACAAAGGGAAAGGGATTCTATTCCGAAGAAGATTGCAAGCAAATTGAAGCCTATAAATAGAGAAGTTCTCTACTTTTTTATAGACACATTTGCACACTTCTACACCTTTACACCTCTACACACACAACACTTTTCTTTTCTTTATTCTTTGTGTGAACTCCTTAGCATGAGTAGATAATTTTCTTATTGATTGGGGATGAATTCCTAGTTCTTAACATGTTTTGAGTTTTGTTTTAAATCTACTTCAAGTTTTCACATGATTATCGTTTGTTTTTACTAATATTAGTGTTTATGATTGTTTGATAGGTTGTTTAGAGTGCACGCTAAATCGATTTGTTAACTCAATCTAAAGCTAGTAGAAGTTAGGGGATAAGTAATCGTTTCTTGACTATTTACACAAGTAGAAAACACGAGACCTTGCAGAGGGATTCGGTGGAGCAATTGTGTGTGAAAACAACGTTAGCAAGTGGACCTTGATCTAAGAGTCTAACTACTAATATCAACCTAATGAATTCATAAATTTTAACGCGTTTAACTAAATTACATCTTGAGTGATCTTCTACTAGGTGGTTTAGTAAATGGAATAACTAGGCCTGTCGTATTGCTGCGAAGTAAGACCTCAACGTGTGTGTTAAAGAGAAGTTGATGGATCTTTAATTCGCAAGAATAAAGAGCTCCTGAGACTTCTTCGAAAGAATTCCCTGAACAACGGGGTGAGGCACAATAAGACCTTAATTATGAGGCGAAATAAGACATGCAAACAACAATTAACAGAAGATTCCGAGGAAGACGAAGACAAGAGGCATACAAGCAGAAGAAACGGGGCATGGTGAGACCTGTCTATGGCAAGTAAGACCCTATGCATACCTATAGAAGACAATAAGACCTTAACTAGGAGGCACAATAAGACCTCATAGTGGCAGTTCGCAATCGCAGGAGAGGATGAAGGAGAATAAAAGCAAAAGGCAACAAAATATGAAAAACATGAGGCAACAAAATATGAAAAACATGAGGCAACATATTAATATGAAAATAAGAGGCAAACTATGAAACAAAAACAATAAATGAAAGGCATCATTTTGTACAATGCGTAAATACTGTGAAATAAAGCTAATATTGCAGGAAAAAATGAACCGTGAAGGAAAAATACCATGTGCAAAGGCAAAATACTCTAAATAACTAGCAAATTACAACGAAGAAAAAAGTATGCCTTAAAATTACAACAAAGTACTAGCAAATCCTGGGACTACACAAAGGAATACGAAGAGCGCGATCATATCCGCGAGCAAAAGTAAGATTGACAATCTAAATACTGAACGAAAGCAATAAAGTAATCCACACGAGAAATATAGGTATGCTTCGGAACTCCACAAAGGAATAAGAGGCAAGTATATACTTTTATAATTTTTATAATTTTGAGTATTTCCTTCGCATAAAAGTCGACCCTTTGAAACCAAAACAGAGGAAAGTATATACTATATGATCAACTCGTATACTAGAAGCAAGAAAATATCAAGTTTAGATTTAGCGCTTTGCTTTCAAAGTAGAAATTAACCTCGCAAGCCTAAGTTGCACAAAGATACACGAGATAAATGTTATGACTCTAACCCCATTAGTTATGTTCACTTCAAATATGCAGTAAGATTTTGAAACAGGATAAGGAATCAAAAGGGGAAAGTAATATTAAAGATGCAAAATCTGAAATGTTATGCCCCCAAGCTTGGGAGCACCCAGTTCAAAAGAAAATGTTATAAGAAGCGAAGTGTTAAAGATAGAAGAGCAAAGTTAAGAAGTAAATCAAGATTGAAGAGGAAGTTGTTGGATAAGAACAGCTTTGATGGCTTCCTCCTCGGCATCACCACCACTAGCACCAACGATTTCAGCTTCAACATTGCCAGTGTCACGAGATGGATCAGGAAGATTCGACAAAGAAGAAGGAATGTCAGCAATCTTAGTAATCAAAAGAGATTTACCCTTGGGGTTCTCAGTCTCAACATCTTCGTCAGTCTTGGTATCATCATCATCATCATCATCCTCATCAGAAGAAGCTTTCTTGTCATCGACAGGTTAATCATCATAAAATACTTCGAGATCCAGAGCATCACGAGGAATGCCATGAGAATCACAAAAATCGTTGAAGAGCTGGACCTTGGCATCCTGAGAATTTTTGCAAGTAATCTTCGCGACCTTGGCAGCATCCTTCTCCATGGTAACAAAGTCCTCATTTAGATACTTAATTTCCTCTTTGAGATCGAAAACCTCCTTGTCGAGCTCATCTTTCTGGCGAGATAGATAGAGAACCTGGTTCTTGAATCTCTGCTCGGATTATGCAAGAATAAGAAAGAAGGGATAAGAACTCAGGCGAGCAAAGTATAGTACAAAATAAATCGCTTGCAACATCTAAAACTACCTTCTGAAAAATAACAGAACTCAAAGTCTTTTGGATGTCAGCGTTAAGATGATCAAGTCTAGAAATCTCGAATCTCGCAGCTTCGAGTTGGATGCAAAGTTCATGATACGAATTATCCCATCCTTTACCGTGACCAGATTTAGATCTATCTTCATCGGGAGGGTTAATGACGAGCTTATTATTCTTCAAAGGTTCAATAGATTTTTTATTCGTAGACGAAACAATATCTTTCTTCTTATCTTGAAGCATCTCTAAGCGAGATAAGAGAGAAGTCATTTCATTCTTCAATTTATCATTCTCAGACTTCAAATCAGTAACTTCATTGCGAGATTTGCGAAGATCAACTTCAGATTTATCTTTTCTTTTAATTATGCGGACTTTATCTTCTTCCAATCACATAATTTGAGCCAATGACGAAGAGTGAAGTTTCCGCGAAGTGGTAAGAAGATTGCCAACTCGTTGCAGCTCAACCCTCAAATCCTCATTCTCCTTATGAAGATGAAAGTTCAACTCCTCGTTGTTAATAGATTCAGTATCCAAACGGTTTGATTGCAGAAAAAAAGTTTCAACCTTTTCACTCAAAATCTCATTCTCAGTCGCGTAACTATTGATCTAGGTTGTAAGGTTTAAATTTTACAAATGAGTGTCTTCAAGCAAGTCCTTCGCCTCAGAAGCATCCATTTGATGTTTCATACATCGAGCTTGACAAGAAGTAAAACAAAATACAATAAAAATAAAGCTAAGGAAAGAATAGAACACACAAGGGAAGAAAACTCACTGCGAAGCTCATCAGATTTACTCTCCTGCTTGGACGAATACTTCTTCTCCTCAGCAAGTTTCTTTTCAATCTCACGAATGCGAGCACTAGACTTCGCCAACTGCTCTCGAGACATTCTGGTCTCCACAAGCTGAGCTATATGGCGATTAAATTCCTACGAAATAAAGGCGAATTAAAGAAAGATCCGTGAGATACTATAAAAAAAAAAGTTTTAAGACTCACCAAACCCATTATAGCAGCATGTTGTTGAAGAGAGAGGTTCAATGAAGCATTCACTATGAAAGACTGATCCTCAGCCAAGAAAGTGTCAGAACTAAAAGAAGTCATGGACTCAGCAGAAGGCGATCTGAGAGAAGCATTCCCACGAGTCGTGATGAAGATCTTCCTCAAGAAATCCATATCAGGGATATAGGCAGGGTCTTCCACTTCATTAACCATATTCTTATCCTTATTCTTCTCCTTCTTACCCTTGGACGACTTGTCTGGTGAATCGTCCACAACGATGGTGGGAATAGAGAAAAAAGACCTCGTACCTTCTTTAGATTGAGGGGGAATAACTTCGCGGGGAGGATCAGCTGGTTGATGCTTAGAAGGAAGAGGAGTAGATTGACTCGAAGCCACCGTGGAACCCTTGACTTGGGTTAGAGCATCTAAATTCAGGACCCTACGTTGACGCTTTGGAGGATCCTTGGAAGAAGGAGAGTCGGAAATACCATCATACATCACGCGAAGTTAGAAAATGACACAAAGGTGGAAGCCACGAGGTAAGAGAAGAAGAATACCTTCTTAGCAGGAGAAGGAACCAAGGGGCGATCACGTTTCCTTTGACCTCTGGTAAATCCTACAGCAGCTTGAGGACCTACTGGTTCATCCTCCTACGAAGTGTAGAGTTAGAGGATAATGCAATAATGAAAGAAGCAAAGTACAATAGTTGAAACTATACCTGTTCAGAAGAAGGAGACTCAGCAGTAGATTTCTTCTTTGAGTGGTCTTATAGTAAACCAGGAGGAGGAAGTGGATACTGCAACGAAGAGAACAGAGTTAAAAATGTCACAGATAAGAAGCAAGCGAATTAGAATGAGAACAAGACCTACCCCAGTTGGCATCTTAGACCATTGGAACCTCCCAGGATCATAAGTTGCGAGATGGTTATGCTCTGGAAGAGGATCAGTACGAACTTCGCCATTTACATCAATTCCCCAGATCAAAGGACCTTCAGCAATCAAGGGGAACATCATCCAGTCCTCGTCATTAGAGAAACGAAGACGATCATTTCTCGCATGACCGAAAGGCTCAACATCTTGAATAAGAGCTTTAGAAGGGTCATCCATAGGTTTACGAGTGAGCTTAACACCCCACTCTTGATATTTCCTCGTAGACAGAGTCTTATCGGTGTAGTTCAATACGAAAGAATCGATGTTGTAATCTTTGGGGTCAAATTCTTTCGCGATTAACGGAATCTGAGAAGGACCACCCTTCGAACGTAACACGAATTCATTCGCAATGCGAATTGCATTTCCACTCAATTGATAAACACCTCGCTGGAGCTTGGTCAGTATCTCGTAGAAAAGGGGATTGGCTGGATCATACAGAGGAAAGGAAAGGCATGCCTTCAGTTGACCTAAAGTGACGATCATTCTGGTAAAAGACCAAGTTTCCGATCGAATCCACCTGTAATTCAATTCCATGAACTTGCTAGCAGTAATGAGAGGAGAAATCGAAGAATCGATTGCTGGAGTTAAGGTTAAACCCTTTCTCTCAACGTCGTCTTGAAAATATTCAAGAGTTTTAGACGCTGTTGGAGAAAGAATTTTCTTAGGAGCCGTCACTTAAGGATTAAGAAGTTTTGAAATCTTGGAAACAAAAGAACTATGGAAGAAGCACTGGAAGCAGGGAGGAAGAATTGAAGAACAGCAGCAATAACAGGGTGGAAGATGAAGTTTGAGAGAAAATAAGGGAAGAAAAGGGAAGCTTGGTATTTATAGTGGAACCGAGAGGTAACTGGCAAAGGAAGGTTATGGAGTGAGAGATAGAAGTGGAACCGACTATAGACGGTTACAAAAGATCGTGGGGAACAAGAGAGTGAGAAAAACGGGAACGTGGCGGTTACGAATTTAATGCAAGATTCTCTTTCCATTCTTAAATCCTTGCGAATGGATTGAGAAAAGGAAAAATGTAGATACAGAAATCCTACTCGCCACGTGGTCAAACGAGATTAAACGAAATACGCGAAGTAAATCTTAAAACAGAAGATCTTTATCAACCACGAGGAGAAGTGTCAGTGATAAGTCAAATCGATTGTCAGAGCTACTTTTACGAATATTAGATCTGCGAAGTGTAAATCCATCCCGATTATTAGATTTACGAGATACGAACGAACAACCAATAAGCGAGATAATCTTGATCAAGCGAGAAAGAAGTTAACGAAGAAGTAGCAAGACGAAGTAGCTTCTGACGAAGATGAATTGTTGCGCAAGAAATGGGACAGCTTTACCAAAATTTACCGAGGTTATCGGCGAAAAGAATGGAATAACTTTATTGAAAATGGCTTAGGAGAAGTAAAAAAGCAGAATTACGTGAATTGTGTGATTGTCCGCGAAGTAAAATGAGCTGTATTCCACGACTAAGTTTTTCCTATAAATAAAGACCTTAGTTGATTGTAAAATGGGGTCGCAGATTTTGTATTGGGAGAGGTCAAGTTGAGAGAAAGTAAGTTAGAGTTCTTGAGAGTATTCATACTTGTATCATCATCATCTTAAATCATTTATAAAAGAACTTCTATTTCGCGTGTAATCAAAAGAAGGAATTAAACCTTATTTTCTTTATCATGTCTTAGATCTTCTATAATTATTATTCTGGTGTACTACTGGATTTCCAGTAGTTACAGAGGCAAACAACACTTGATGGAAATATCCTTGAACATTTATTTCGGAGAGCTCCAAATGTCTTGTTTCACTGTCATCAACAGTTCATAGCTCGACTTCATTCTGCCATTGTGCACTCTAGCTTTCCTCCCCTTCCACAACCATACACCATCGCATTCGCATAATGTATTAACTGTCAAGTAACGGATTTCCTTTTACTGACTCTTACTAATCTCCAACAATTGCATAGACCCTTAAGAGCACAAGGCATTACAAACTTAACATCCATAAAAGAAATGAACAACTACTCTCATATATGCCTAGACCAATAGCAGTGGATGAAGAGATGTTCAATAGATTCCTCTGCAGCACCATTACACAATAAGCAGAGAGTCCACGGTTGAACAATACCTCTATGTTGCAGCATACATCTGTTAGGAATGGAATTACGCAGAGCCGCCCAAATCATAAACATCACCTTTGGAGGAATAAATTTGTTATCCTAAACCAGCAAAATCACAACTTCACTAGACTCCATCAGCTTCTCATACAAACCTTTTGCAGAAAAGTCAGTATCTAATCTGTCATTTTTCCCCCGAGTTAAAACAAGTAAACAACTTCCCTCATGTCATGTCATGTCATTTTCATTAATTACATGCATGCACGTAATAAGGAATGTGTCAGCTGCAACTTAAAAAGGATTTACGCGTGGAAATAATCTAACCTCTTGTTAATGCCCATATGTGAGGTCATGAACTAGTTGAAAGTGGCATCCACGGATATTGCAAGTTGCAAGCTGTCTCCACGGATAGTGATTAAAGAAATATATAAAAAATTAAAGATCATGCGAGAGAGTCGGCATTTGAATACGTCGATAGAATTCTTCATTACAAATAAACTGGAAAATCTCAAGATAAAGAAGTATTACCGCCATCTAAAATAGTAACATGAGAGAGGTTGAGGACCTTGAAGTTACTGCTCTAAATTCCCAAGTTGAGATCGAGTTGGGAGGGACTTCGGCATTGCATGATAATCATCCTGAAGAACCGAAGAAGATGAAGGCAACTATTAGTCCATTTGTTCTCACGTTCAACAATTTAACCTACAGCCTTAACAGACGTAAGGATATACACTTCCAAGTATATTTGGCAGAAATGATACTAAAGTAATAAATACATTGTCGAAAAAAAAAGTGTTGTTAGAATGATATCTCTGGTGAAGCTAGAGAAGGTGAGATTCTAGCTATACTCGGTCCTAGTGGTTCGGGGAAGTCAACCTTGATCGATGCACTTGCGAATAGGATCTCTAAAGAAAGCTTGAAAGGATCGGTGACAATAAATGGCGAAGCTCTAGACTCTGGTGTTCTTAAAATGATATCCGCTTATGTCATGCAAGACGATTTGTTATTTCCTATGCTAACAGTTGAGGAGACACTCTTGTTCTCAGCTGAGTTCAGATTGCCTCGTTACCTCTCGAAATCCAAGAAGATGGAAAGAGTTCAAGCTGTGATCGATGAGCTTGGGCTGCGTAACGCAGCAAAGACATTAATAGGAGACGAAGGTTACAGAGGCATCTCTGGTGGTGAGCGTCGACGTGTTTCAATTGGAGTTGATATAATTCATGATCCAATTCTGTTATTTCTCGACGAGCCAACATCAGGACTCGACTCATCTTGTGCTTTCATGGTGGTGAAAGTCCTGCAACGAATTGCTCGGACTGGGAGGATAGTAATTATGTCTGTTCACCAACCCAGTTCCAGAGTTGTTAGCCTAATCGACCATTTGATCTTCCTCTCACAGGGAGAAACCGTCTACTATGGCTCACCAACTAATCTCTCACTTTACTTGTCAGAATTTGGTCATCCCGTCCCAGAGAATGAAGATAAAATCGAATTCATGCTTGATTTATACCGTGAGCTGGAAGTCATACCCGACGGGACAAAAAATATCGTTCAGTTCAGTAAATCTAGGCAGAAAGTTTATGAGAATAGACCCTTCAGTTCAGACTACTCGAAGGGGTTAGGTCTAAGCTTAAAAGAAGTAATACATGCTTCTGTATCAAGGGGAAAACTCATTCACGGAGACGTTAACAACATAACTCAAACATCCGCCACCTCCAAATTTGCGAATCCATTTTGGGTTGAAATCATTGTGCTAGTTAAACGATCATTAACCAACTCAAAGCGAATGCCCAAACATTTAATGCTTCAAGTTGGTAGTATTGTGATTGTAGGTTCTATGTTAGCTAGTGTGTTTTGGCGCCTTGATAAAAAAGCAGGAGGCATTGAAGAACGAATAGGGTTCTTCGTTTTCATAGTGACTACCATCTTCTTCAGTAGCACGGATGTGCTGGCAGTTTTCCTCCAAGACAGGTACATATTTATGAGAGAAACAGCTTATAATGCGTATCGCCGCTCATCTTATGTTTTATATCACTCAATCATAGTTATACCGACGTTATTCATATTATCTATTTTACTAGCATCATTAACGTTCTCTTCAGTAGGTCAAGATGGCTGATATTCTGGTTTCTTATTCTATTTGTTTGCGATATTTGCATCATTTTGGGCAGGTAATTCATTAGTTAGCTTGGTTTCAGGATTAGTTTCTCAAGTTATGTTGGGTTACATTGTAATTATGCCTGCAATTGGTATATTTCTTTTATTCAGTGGTTTCTTTATCCATAGAGATAGTCTTCCATCATACTGGATCTGGTTCCATTATATTTCAGTGCTGAAATACCCGTATCAAGTTATGTTATTGAACGAATTCGACAAGCCAGATATGTGTCTTGTTAAAGGTACTGCTGAACCAACTATGTCCTGTTTAATGACTGGATTGGATAGCAAGATGCAACTGATTTAAGCAAATGGAGTTGCTTGTGGATCGCTTTGGCTATGGGCGTTCTTTACAGAATTCTCTTTTACATCTCTTTAGTGTTTGGCAGCAAGAACAAGAGGAAGTAGATCTATACTGCATAAATGGCCATTTTCTACGTGTCTTGTTTTAGCATGAATCTTATTTTTTATCTAATCTTTTATTTTCAAGTGAGTGATCTATGATGTAATCTTGTCAATGAGCAAATTTATCATAGATCTGAGTTTATTATTGCCTATGTATTATCGTTCTCTACACGATTCGAGAATTCCCTCAAAAACTAATAAACACTATCTAAATCCTTAGATAAAGCAAGCAACCACCCAATTTATTTGAGAAAAGAAGAAAAAAAAGGTAAAAGGACTTACTGAGTTCTAGAGGCATTCGCAGAAATTCCTCGACTAGACATGCTATCGAACAATCCTATAGATTCATCTAATCGACCTGCTTTGCAAAGAACATTAATCAAAGAACTATAAACAACAACGTTCGGAACAATTTTGGAATCACTTATCATCCGCGAAAATAGACTCAATGCCTCATCTACCATACCTCTTTTGCATAGAGTATCTATAATCAAACCGTACGAAACAACAGAAAGCTTGCAATTCCATTTGTCCATGTTCTTTTGCAACTCCAGAGCAAGACCAACTTCACCAATTCCACAAAGCCCACTTGTAACAGTTCCACATGCAACTTTATTAGGTACAATCCCACTGTCAGTCATTTTACCAAACAGTTTATCTGCATCAAAAATCTTTCCTTCTAAACAGAGCCCTTTAATCAAACAAGTGAAAGTTATACAATCAGGATCATAACCTCTCTTCAAAAGCTCACAAAACAAACCAAACCCATAATCAATTTCTATTAATTTACAGCAACAGTTGATTAAAATGGTAAACGTAACGATACTGGGTCTTATTCCTATCAGTTTCATCCTGTGATACAACATGTAAACAGAAGACTAAGATCTTATTTGGGAAGTTGAAGATAATAGATGATTGAATGTATCAGTCGATGGCAAAGGGTTCTTGGAAACCAACTTATCAAAGTATCCTAATGCATCATTAAGGTTCTTGACATGACCAGACTTGCATTGATCAGATACTAGTAGTTCAAACTGGGTTTTCTTTAGCTTACTACCTGAAACATAACTTTTTCTTCTGCTGGTTGCGATTAGAAGGGAAGGAAGAGGTAGTACCGATAAGAAATGGGTATTCTTAATTAATACTCCCTCCGTACCACATATATATAGGCGGAGGGGACAATTCTATTCAATTAAGAAAATTGCTTTGGATTCATAATTTTCCATACTTTTTCTTATTTTTACCCTTTGTCCTATTCCTACTACAATTTTCCATACACATTAAAAGAGGGTATTTAGGAGAAAATTCATCTTGGAAATAGGACTCCGCCTATCTAGTGGGACAAATAAAAATCAAAATTCCGTCTATATAATAGGTACGGAAGGAGTAAAGAATCACTGGATATTACCCTTCTCATGAGGTAGTACTGACGAGAAATTGGCGTTTCTTCTAGTACAGTAGTTGCAGGTGTAAAAGCCTTAAAAGAATCACCGTTTTTCCCCAATAGGCCAATACTATCCTTCGATATACTTTCCACACGACGTGGCTCTAGAAAAAGCCTTAACAGCGCGTTCGGTTTGGGGAACTGGGAGCTAAGGTATTAAATTCGAGGGAATGGGCCTAATTCTCAAAACCGAACATCACCAAAAATCTAGGAATTGGATTCTACGGAAATCCAATTCTTCCTAATTTGCTGAGCCAGAGCGATGGAAAGTAATCTGATTCCTAATTGGGAGAAAAGTTTTGGAGACATCTAGATTTCCACATTTCCATCCCCCACCCCACCCGAAAAAGAGGCAAGGCGCGGATTATATAGGTACTCCGATTCAAAGTTGGGATGTGCTAGCAGATTAACTAAGAGATTTCTAAATTACAAGTATTTTAACCGGGTAAACATAATCCTCTGAATACAACTTACAACACAGTTTCACGATGTAACATCTACATTTTTTGCATGATGAATGATCAAATTATGCATCATTGTATTAGATGAAGCTTCATTCAAGCTTCTAATGTGCGTTTACTAGGAATGTCGATCGGCCTAGAATAGAAATTGCTCCACAATGGTGCATCACGTGCCAAGAGCAATATTACACCACTATTATGCAATACTCAAGTTGGGGGTGGGGTCAGGACTGGTTATGCACCACTATGATGCAATTTCCAGAACTCGTTGCTGTGAAAGCAGGTGAACTTGGTACATGTTCATCCTCTCCTATTTTCCTAGTTGTGGATATGTCAACAAGAATTTTGGGTGGTAATCCCTCTTATTTTTTGCCAAGCACATCTATTATGTCTACTAAACACAACTTATGGTCAAGTATTCTCAAGGCTAGAGATCATATTGCTCAAAACTGCTCTTTCACAGTTAAAAATGGTAGTAAAATTCTATTATGGAAAGAAAAATGGATTGGAGATGCCTCTCTGCAAGTTTCTTTTAATTCCTTATACAAATTATCAAGAAAGAAGAATGCATTTGTTTGAAATACACTCCATAACAGAAGCATTCCCTTGGATTTCCCCAGAAAGGAGTTCTGCAGAAACGACTTGGTCTATGGATTTCTCCAGAAACTTGAATGAGCAGGAATTATCGAGGCAGTCCTTTTGCTACAGTTGTTGGGTGATCCTGTTATTATATCTGGTAATGCTGATGAGGAGGATGAGAGACAATGGATTGCAAAGGGAGGTAAATTTTCTGTTGCAAATTGCTACAAATCTCTGGATGTTGATGACTATCTTGTTTTTCATCTTAAGCAGTTATGGAACTCTAAAATACCATAAAAAGTTTCCTTCTTAGTGTGGACTCTATGCTATAATGGTGATACTACACTTGACTATCTGCAGAAAGATGGGAAATCATATCATAGTAACTGCCTCTTCTGCAACACTGAACAAGAAACTAACATGCATCTCTTTTTGCATTGTAAGGAAACTTATAAATTGTGGAACTACTTCATCAGTAGCTTTAGAGTAGATAGGGTTTTTGCATATTCTGTGAAGGAAACTTTATGGGAATGGCCAAACAAGAAAGGTAAGAAGATGAAGCATAGAGTATGGGGTTTGATTCCTTTTTCCATTTGGTGGACAATCTGGGGTGAAAGAAACAATCGTTTATATGGTACTAGGAGAAGAAACTGGAGTCAACTTGTGATTGCAGTGAAGTGTACTATATTTAATTGGGTAGACACACAAATCTTTGATGGCATCTCCTTGAGCACCATAATTTTTAACTGGAATGCTGTATTGGCATGAGCTATTTCTAGCCATGTTTGTATTTTGTTTTGATAGCTTTCACACTTTGTGAAGCCTATCTTTTAATTAAATTTGCTTTTCATCGTCCAAAATAAAAATAAAATAAATAGGGATGGGGTGTTGGTTGAAGGTGCATAAAGGAAAGATGCATCCTTAAGCTATAAAATCTTGGTCGGTAAATCCTATATGATGCGTTTCTTACTCGAAAGAGCTTCATGATGCGTATGCTTCATAATTGTTGCGTTGCTAAAATCAAGAATCCACCAGAATGGTGCAAACTACATTACGATAATTTGCATGACCCAAACTAGAGAACACATACTTGCAAACTACATGTCCCCAAATTAAGATGCACTTGTGCGTTATTCGCAAAAGATCCTTTGGCCTATACAGACTAGATTTTGCTTGGCTTTGGCCTTGCAACACAAGTTGGCTTAAGTTGGTAGTCCCAACGTACGTTGATGAACTACAGTCCGTGATTGATCACTACAAGGTACGGAGAAGGATCATAGGAAGACGTAATGAGTTATAGAGTTAATGGTCCAACACCTTGTAGCACAAATCAACTAATTGCGAGGTGATTACGACATTATGGTAACTCATATCACATGGCTAGACAATGTGAGGCAAGAGATGATTGGTTCCATACTCGATAAGGTAAGGTGTGGTCTATTCGGTGGATGCTCATTTTTCATATCCAGACGTTCGATGTAAGCATGCACCAATTGCAAACCCGGAATGACCGGGGAGGGAAGCTGAACCGCTATGTAAGTTACGGGGATTGCTTAAGACACCAGAATAACAAGGATGATGCAAGGAAAGGATGGCATGAGCTTGAATGATGCTCCCTTGATTGGCACAAGAAAGATCAGTGCATTCTTTCATCTCCATGCCGAAGCGAAGTAAGGAAGCTAGGAATAGGCTTCCAATGGCCTATGCGCAAATCCAAAGAATGGCTTATGATTGGACGGAACTACGAAATCAGCGATGCATGCAAAATGCATCATATTTATCCCTATGGCCTTGCACCTTTGCAGATTAAGGATAAATCTAAAAGGTACGGAAGCTACGTTTAAAGCAGTATCTTTACAATGACGTGTATTTTCCTGGTAAGCTTTGAAGCTTTATGGACCTCACTGCATTACTAATGGCGCGTCCGAGAATTTCAGCTTGTTTGGATAAAATTACTAATAGCTTGTTTGGATTTGCCGGAGGCGTAATTTTCCCATCAGTTACACAAGTCGTGATCTGAGGAAGAATCCTATCAATTTCATACAATTTTTTGTGTAACAGAAAATGTTTAAATGGCTTGGTTAGGATTAAAAGTAACACATCCTAAATATATTACAAATCTACAATCAGTAAGGGATGTTAGGATCCAAAGGTCAAACCATTTCTCAAAGATTTTTCTAAAAACATGGTAAATAGATGACATATAAGTATCAAATGAATCAAATATCCCGTTTGTCAAGGGTTTTTTCAAAGTGACGGTAACATAGATAACATGAATCGATCACCGGAGAACGAAAACGTTCAAAATCGATTTGCGCCTTCATCGGAATCGATCTAAAACTATTTTTTGCTGGTATCTTCTGTGTCTTCAGGGTTAATCAATGTCGTTGCTGGTGTCCTAAAATATGTTTTTGCTGCTGCTGGATTTTGAGAACTTGTTACATAAAGTCTAAAGCTATAACTACTACTGAAACTAGATTATAATCTCTAAGAGAAACTAGATCGGTTAAAAATCCTCGAACAAGAAGATCAAATAACCTAAACTAGTAAAAATTTAAACCAAATTATCAGCCAAAAATCAGAGAAAAACTCAGATCTAATTAGGGTAGGTAGAGATGATGTTGTTTCTTCTAGTCGTCCATATATCAAGAATAAAGATAATGATATGATATGATTTTTTCTGAAATAAAAAATAAAGAACTAAATAAAAATCTTATACGATAATAAACTAGATTTAAAAAATCAGGCTAGATAAACAAGGAGCAAAAAGGCTCAGGTGTTGGTTGATTTGTTCAGGTCAGCTCCTAAGGATCCGATCTGGCAGTAGAGATTTAGGTAGTAGAAGTTTTCGTCCGAAGATGTTTTATTTATTTTTACTTATAAGTACAAAAGGCAAGAAGTTAGTTTGAGTATAAAATTTTAGAACGAATTTTAGATGTAAAAAAGTCAACTTTTTGTGAAAGAAAAGATTTTCCTTTTGACTTATGATTTTGGTATCCAAACGCGTTACTAACATTTTCATTTTTGATTATAGTTTTTTTTATTTTTTTTTGATCGGTAAAGAATTTGATGCTGGCGAGTTTCAAACTCAAATCACTGTTATCATCACCCAATGACTAGTGCCACCGGCCATTTTTGAATATATTTACAAATGTATTTTCATGGAAAAGTCAAGAATGGAACTGAAGAGGTGCAGGAATTGTCTCTTCTACCATGGTTTGCTCTCTTTTTCCGTTCCAAACCCTAATTAGCAATTTTCTGTGGGGCAAATATTGGTGTCGATAATTATGCCTGGAGAAAAATTATATACCCCCTTCACATTCATCCGCATGCATGCATGGTAGAAAGTGGATTCCTAGTTGTATGTGCTTGGCTAGTGGAGTCCTTTTTAAGTGATACCTTTCCTTTTTTGAAGTCTATAATACTCATCATTATTCTCATGGCTTTGTAACTTTTAGCCTTTTATGGAAATCAAAAAGTTTATATTCTTTTTTGCTACTTCTTGATTTATTTTTACTGATACAAGTCAACACAAATGGGATATGGGGTTCATCGTGATCCACATGGTGATAATATATAGACAGCAAAATCAACCAAGATATTCCATAAAAATATATACTCCATTGAATTTGATGTGCATTGGCCAACAACTCAGCGGACCAATTGGCTAAACGGGCTCGCAAGCATTTCATATCTTTCACTAATATATCTACTTCTAATGGCCCAGCGCCCTACACTGACAGTGTTCTACAATAGTGCATTGAATATTATTTACTACTATAGTGGGTGGTGCCGTTGAAATTAGAAAAACAGTTTTCAAATGACTATACCGTGGCAAATTTTATCCGAGCAAAACATGTATTTTTATAATTTTTATTTTTCTTCCGCTAAACAGGTCTCTTATAACCTGTTTGGATAGCACACCAGAAATAGCTTTTCGATTTTTAGAAGTTAAAAAGTTAGAAGTCAGTTTGGATGTCGAATTTCAAAATGATTTTTAAAAGTCGAAAAAATAACTTCTTATGAAACAAAGCAGAAGTAAGAAGAAGATTTGTATCCAAATCGTTATTAACATCAACTACAAAAAACCAAAAAGAACGAGTCTTGGTGTAGTGACACCCATGAGCCATGATATCATTTTGAAATTCAGAATCAATAAGATCTGGAAAACATGTACTTGGTAGATGTATGAATAGAAGATCTAGGTGCTGGTGCTATACAGAACTTGGTAGCTAGACTACTCGAAGATCCATAAGATCATTGAATCTAAATCATCAAAGTTTTTCCAGCAACAAAATATATCATTTGTGCTTCCCCAACGATGCTATGGATACACCAGATTTTTACATCAAAATCGATACATCATTAAGTGTGAATAATTGTGTATATAGTAGGTTGAGCAAAGTGAAAAAAGAAAGATATTTATCATCTAGTTGATCAAGAAAAGAAAGAAGAGAATTTTGATAAAGTACTCTCTCTCAGGAACCCAAAAAAAAATTGCCCCCGTTATTTTGTAATTTGTTAAAGTATCCTCACGTTAGTTTTTCCATCTAGTGTTAGTTAAGACTATTTTACTTTACATATTTGCCCTTTACTTATTTCCACATTGATTTTCTACATCATTTTTCAGGTTCGTCGACTCCGGCTCAGGATCGTTACACAGTTTTCAGGTTCGTTACATCATTTCCCAAAAAGGGTTCATCATTTCAAGTGTTTTGGTGTTTTTGGTTGAAGGAAAATCGACCATCTACAACATTTTTTAGGTTCGTCGAGCCCGGTACATGATCGTGACAACAATTTCAGGTTCGTCGAGCCCGGTTCAGGATCGTTACACCGTTTTCAGGATCGTTGGATCATTTACCCTCCCACCAAGGAGATGTAGTTCAGGGGTAAATACGAGTTTTAATTGAAAAGATAACTGCCACCTAGCACTTAACTGGATGAAATTTTAAATAAAACAGGATACTTTAACAAATTTCTAAAAAACGATGACACTTTTTTAGTTTAATGTGAAAAATATGGTATTTTATAAAAAAAACCCAATAAAAAATAATATAAATATCTAATTTTTCAGTGGTTCTCAAAAAAACCATCTTAAAACCTACTAGACACAGGCAAATGGGACCCATGCCCTGGAGATTTGGTGGGGGTCAGTGTTTTATAGGGCCGTGCAAGAGGGTTTTTAGGGTGTCCGTTTGGGCGGTACAACAAGAATTTTTGTTTACTAATTTTTATGCCCGATCCCAATCAATGAGAAGTGGATCTCACCTTTCTTTAATAAGCACATGGGAAGCGGAGAACTGCCATTACTGTAGGTGTCATAACTATTATTTTTTGATAAGAGTTGGTGGGAGTTATTAAAACCATTTCATATTTGAATTGCTTCGAGGAACGGAAGATAATACTACAGTTACTATATTGATCAGATTACGCCACTGTATCATCACACCGATCAGAAATTCCATTAAATATGATTGAGACACAATAAGAGATAGAACAATTAAGATTAAGATGAATTTTAGCGTCAACATAACACTATTCCGGTAAACAACCGGAAGTGTTAATTGATCATGGAATTACACCTTAACTTATTCTCAGACTCCTAAATAATTACTCCATAGCAAATACCCGAAATTCATATCGGGAAACAAGAAAATACAAGTACTCTCCTACTACATGACAACTACTTATCTACTGATGGATCATCACTTATTATATGAAGAAGATAATTGCAAATAAGGGCGCTCTAGGCATGTTGCAGTTTACAAACCCGGTAACTAAAGATCGTCGTCGTCAACATCGACTAAACGGATCTGAACTCCACCAACAACAACATCACCATTACGAGGAAGCAAAGTCACAACCAATTTCTGTGAACTTTCAGCATCAATTTCTTCAAGCAAAGTACTAATACCCAATTCCAAACTCGAAACATTTTTATGGGCACCTGATCCTCCATGAGCATGAGGAACTTTCACAAAACTACCGGCTAATTCTCCGTTATGTGGACCAGCTAGTCCCTCAATTGGTTTCGCCACGTAAACATCGAACCTTGCTGTTGATCCATGTGTAACTTCTATCCCATCAATGAATAAAACTTCAACTGAATCTGCTTTCTCATTTTTGGTCCTTGATGTCTTTGGCCTTTGCACTAGTACTTGGATTGGCTCTGTTAAGTTTCTTGGTGCGGATCCAAACTCAGAAACTGGTTTTAGTTTCAGTGAGTCACCGGCGCTCCTTGTCTGTGCTGCATTCTGGAGTTTCTTGTACTTTCGACGAATTGTTGTCCATGCAAGGGGTTCTGGAGCGTAGCTATATCGCAGGCTCTCCGGGGTTAGGCAATCCTTCACCTGCACACATGTATAAATCAAGACCGGGATTAAACAGCAATCTATATTTGAAGATTTTTAGGCCAAAACTTCTGCAATATTTGGAAACTATTACTGCACCAAAAACTGCAACACTTAGAACTATCCGTGGCCTTTTTGTCACGCTAATTATATTCTAGTAACAGTTAGGGGAATTTGTCACGGTACAAAGACAAATAACTGTGATGAAAAGTATTATAAGAGGGCGTTACGCACCTTAACATTAACAACTTGGCGATTCTCATCATAGAAGATGAAAGATGATTCGAGCCAATCAGGATCTCTAAACTCAACTTTCTGTCCACGAAGTTTGCTATAGATATCCCACATCCGATCCACATTTCCATGGTGACCGTAGAACACAGGATCCTTACCGGCAGTGGCAAAATTTCCCATATTATGGTAAGGTTTCTGAAGAGGTCCAACCCATTGATGAAAAACGTTGTGCAAGCCCTCATTCCTCCCTTGTGCATTAGCAGCAGCCTCTCCACCCCTTTGTGCTTTCCCCATGAAAAGTGCTGGTAGTTGCAATGTTTCTTTGAATATACTATCAAGCTCAGCTAGATTTCGAGTAACAACTTCATCAATCTGTGCAGGAGTTGATGGATTAGGATCATTCATACTATACTTGTAATCGATCACCGACGAATAATGGTCTTTGTTCCGAGTGTCATCAGAAAGAGGTGAGCTACTGGGCTGGTACATCTTCGGCAAGTACATCCCTTTAGGACTATCCCAGTTCCAGAAAGGGATAGCAAAAGTTTCGTCACCAATGAGTTTTCCAAGAATTTTCTCCCAGAAGTAGAGGTAGTAACGATGCCATGGAAGGAAAAACCAACTCCCATGGATTTGAAGTAGATTTTTTGAATTCACCTGATCAAAAGCTCCATTACAGAAAGTGCAGTGAATGGTCGCTTGCTGACCGAAACTCCATGGATCATCTTTTGGTAATGCTTTCATCGCAGCAATGGCTGCTTCAAATTTCGCAATGTCATCAGAGTTATACTTGTGAGCAGCTTTGCGGACTCGCAACGGTTCTGAAGATGATGGTGGTTTGAAGTCGACGATGGTGGCTGAGGAATAAGGTGGACAACATGCAACTGGTAGCTTGGTTTCATCATCGGTTGCGGGATGACAAGTTGCCAAGTTAGGAGGTACCATTGGAGCTCCAATTGCATTGTTAGCAATAGTAGCAGTAGCTCCATATACACCTCCCAACCCTAAAAGCACATTTCTCCTATCAATACCACCATTCTGAGTAGGCTCTTGATTTTGTTTGTTAAGTTCACAAGAAGTGTATGGTGTGCGGTTTGAAAGCCGAACAGATCCAGAAGTGTTTCTTGTCGACTTTCTTAGAGGGTTCCCAGAGATGGTGGGATTGGAAATTGTGGTGGTGGCTAAGTGGGAGAGAGACATTGGAAATGATTTTTAAGTGGAACTGGGTTGCTCTGTGGGATGACAGAATAGAGAATGCACACTGTGCTTTTATAGATGAGAATGTGCGAATCTTGGAGCTAGTTTGCCTTTAATGATTCTGGTTGGCGTTCATCTAGACGGTCCTCAAAAAAATTTTGGCTCCTAATGAGATAATGATTTTTGTTTTCTTATTAGGTGTGGACTTTTGGAGTGGTTAACTTATTTAGGTAAGATTGATTAAGATCCACCATTACAGGAATTCTGCATTAATTGATTCTTTTCTACCGAGATATAGCTTCACGTGGTACACATGTCGAGACAGCAAGAGGGGTAGTTGGCTGTGCAAAAATCTTCATATTTGCTATAATTTATGACATTATCTCTTGTTGCTTGTTTGGTTAAATGACCACACTGTCCAATGGTTATCCGATGACAGTTATCTACCGCATATCCTACTTTACTATTACTAGGATGATATACTGGGTTGAATCCTGCGGTTAGTTAATCATTTTTGCTAGGGATTCCAAAGAGAAGCAACCAACAATATGGTTTACCGTATTTGCTGATATAATGCACAAATGATTTGACTGTAATGTACATATTCGGTATCGGTTCGATATTGTCCAAGCCGATTAGTATCATTTTGAAACTGCCTGACATGTAACATTATTGTTACTATAAATTTTTATAAGATGCAAAAATAGAAGATCCAACCTCCTAATAAAATTCCATCCCCTACCTCTCTTCTCGCCCACACTGTTGGCAAAATGAAATGGTTTTTCTACGTTATCGCTGTACCAGACAGTGAAACTCATATTATACTGGGAACTAGTATATGTTTAGTTTTCCACAGATTTTGAATCTACCATTTTTAATCCAAAGCATGTTACCAGAATCAAAATCTGTGGGACAGTTTGTGTTTAATATTGTTTACGAAAAATATCGACAATGTAAGTGAATCACAAAATAAACTAATAAAGTACTCGTATATTATTAGTGGTGACAAGATCTGCTTACCAAACCCAATAAGATAAACAAGTTAGACAGAAAAGATTGCAGTTTCTTCCTGGAAATGACATATAATATATTGTAAAATAAAATAAAATAACGACTGTGGGCAAGTAAGGTGTGAAGTTGACAAAAAAAAAAAAAAAAAAAAAAAAAATTGATAATGGGTTCTGCTGGTTTTATATACGTTAGAATATGAAAGTCATTATTCCTAAATTTGACAATAGTTTTTGCTCAGTAATCTAAGTCATTATCGCTCTTTATTTGTGTCTATTTTCTCCCCTCCACAGCATATATCCACCCTAACGCGTGGTGGTTGATAGTGGACCTGTAAATCATTTTTCTAGTGGCGTCCTTTGTCTAAATGATTCATCACTATCTCATGGCTTGGCAGCTTTGCTTGGGTACGTGCAAGATAGTGCCCTATATCCTAAGAAGCATATCGAAGCTTTTTATTACACTTGAAAAAGATAAAGTAAATACATACTTTAATAACGTGTTCAAAAACTGATCGAAGTCCTAGATTCTAAAGGTGTGGAACCGTTCGGAGAAAAGTTAAGTTCACACGAACAACTTTTGTCACATCCAAAGTGGTGAACAGAAACTGATTAAGTCGGGTGTAAAGTGACGATTCTTGCTAATTAGTCACTGATGTTAGGTCAAAGAAGTGGAAAAATGAGATGCATCGAGTTTCACATGGTGATAATATATAAACAGCAAAATCAACAACCAAGATATTCCATTGAAACGATCCATGTGATCTCACAGCGAATTGAATGAGTGTGCATTGAATATTTTTATTACGATAGGACGTGGTGCAGTTGATGAGTTGCGATCTTCAACTATCAATTGGATGTGCATTGAATCCGTTATTTAAATTACTCTCTTGTATGCTAGCTAGTCGTGATTTAATTAAGAAAATTATGTTACGAGTAGAAGAAATAGGTGGTGTTTGTGCACTAAGAAAACTGCCCCGAACATCTTTTAGATCATTACCGATCTCGTAAAGGATACGAAAAGGAAAAAAAAAACGATCAATGTTGATATGCAAGATCCCGATCGGCCGGGCAATCAGCCCAAGGTCTCCCAGCTAGGCAACCTGCTTAAAAACACACATGGGAAGCGGAAAACAGCCATTAATTTAATTTTTGTAGTTGGTCATAAATGTTATCGTTGATGAAGTAGGTGTGAATTATCGAACCGGACAATACACGTTTTTTCTTTCTAGCTAAGGAAAAAAAAATGTACTGTGTTAATCAAACTGCATAGTTACTTATGGTCCTTCTTAGAAAAATTTCAAAATGATTGGTGGAGGGGAAACCATTAATTGATCCTAGCTATTCAACATAATTATAGGGAAGGAAACCAATCAGCAGTCCGGTCTAGCAAACTATGCAGCAGATAGTAACCAATCCGGAAACTACTCAACAACAATGTAGGACCAGGCGAACCCTGTTTTTATTAACCAAATTCTATTAAGCAACTTTAGAGGAGTCACCATGCCACGTGTAATAACAATTTAGTTGTTTTTCTAATATATATATATATATATATATATATACATGCTTCAAAAATAAAATAAAATAAAATCGATCGATCCTGGCTAACTAACAAATACTATTGATTTCTATTCTAGCATATTTGTATTTGGGTGGTAGAGCGTAATGTTTTTATTTATGTACGTGGCCATAATGTTTTTGTTGATAGAGTAGGTAGGCATTATTGAATCGAATAACTTATACACCCAGATCAACCATGTGGTATTTAAGATTATTATGTCCCATTCGATGTTAGTTATTTATTCCAATCCCATTTGAATTATTAGCTTAGCATCGTGAATCTCATGCAATAATTACAAATTTTTCAACCGTTGAATTATGATTTAACAAAATGAATTAGTATCAACCTATGTATCTTAGCATCGTCATCGTGGATCTTATGTCATAATTAACTTCTAGAGTGTTGGATTATATCTTAGAAACATATGCGAATGTCATGTAATAACTAATTTCACAATTAAGCATAACAATAATTCGAGTTTTATTCTGTTTGTCTGGTTCCTTCTTTAGAAATGAATACAACAAATTGCATCGATCAAAGAAAACAACCAAGGAGCGAAATGTGTAACCTGAGTTTGAAGGGTACACAAATTTTGACCAAGGAGAGGGTAATTCAATTTTGACCAGAGGCGATCGTGCAGCCCATCGAATCAGCTGACCAAAAATATTCGACCATTGAATTTCAAGTAGGTGATGGTGTGTCGTACAAAGTTTTTTGGTGTAGCAACCAGCCAAGGTTTTTAAACATGTAATAACACTTATAAGAGCGGAAAATGCTACTTTCACCTATGATTTTTTTCCCGATGAGTAATCCCGACTGAGAGAAACAGTGGGTGAATCCCACCATAACACCATTTATAATCCCAATATAGAGAGGCATTCCCGGACCACACAATCCCCTATTGGGATTTTAATCGCGAGAAAAATTCGGTGGGTGTATCAGTTCCGTATAAGAGTTGCTGGATGAGAATCTCTTGACGCGTTTCCCCTCCGTTTGTCGACATGTCACGGACACGTGGTGAGGAAAACTGTGTCTTTAACCTGTGTCGCTTATATTACGTTAGTGAAGTTGTGACAAACGACCATTAAATTAGTGACATAAAATAGTCCCATGCAATTTCACTGACGCGCGAAGCGCATGTACGCACACTTGATACGAGTAATGCGATGGAACTAAAGTATAGAAACATATGATGATGCCGGCTGGGGGACACATAACGCATTTGTAACCGGTTATACGTACTGTGCAACTTCTGTACGTGTTACAAATGTTATGTTCACCATGTAGACAGAGAAAAGCTTAGGTTGGGTTGGGTGCCGCACTAACTCTGCCATCGATTGCAAGGTTTGAAAAATGGGTCACAGATTTATGGTCGTGACCATTATAATGTATTTTGATGGGTGCGACCAGGTTTCAGAAAAAAAATGTGTTGTTCAGAAGAAAAAAAAAGGTATTCTTTTGACGTTTTTTTTTTAATAACGGGTGTGATAACCGTTAAATAGAATAAATAAATAAATTATGATCTCAATTTTTTATCCGACGGTTTTAACGTATGTGTGAAAACAGTCATAACGGGTTTAAATAACGTTGTTATATATATATATATATATATATATTTTTATTTTTTTTGGTGCATTTCATAATCCCACTTATTTATTTTGCTCGATTGCCGTACCTAATCCAGATATAATCTTAGTGCATCTTCAAATTAAGATTCTCCTAAGCTCGATTGCCGTATCTAATCCAGATATAATCTTAGTGCATCTTCAAAGATTCTCTATTCTCTAAAGCTCGTATCTTATCTAGATATATGATCTTAGAACGTGAAGATACCAACTATACACAATTCATATTCATTGACAGTTTTAAATTAGAAAAAGTTGCTCATATTTTTAAATTAGAAAAAGTTGCTCATATCCGTTACAATGGCAGCTCCGTAAAATTACCCTAATACGTTGATTCATGAAAGAATATTATGAGTTGACAAGTTATTGGAAGATAAATTAATTAAGCAACAATCTGACTGGATTCGACAAACTTATACGTAGTATAAAGTTGGAAGAATTCCTAACTTCGTATGACAAAAAGAGAAGAAGATGAATACCCAAAACAGACTTGTCCTAAATACTAAAAGTACGTTAAAATAAAAACTCTGCGCCACAAATGGCACACAAACAGACCTCTTATATAAGAAATTATTGACAAATATACCGAACTCTGGTTTTTGTTTTTGTGAGCTTGAAATTCAGGTCATTATTGATTTCATCATCCAATGACTTTAGAAGAAAAAAAAAGAAAAAAAAAGGCAATTGAAGCCATACACGAACAAATTTTGCTAAAATTTGAAAACCATCAAAATATACCCTTCTTGAATTGTTTTACGACAGACAGTCAAATAGATCATTGCACACTCCTCTGCATCGCTGATGCTTTTGGTATTATTCTCAAAGGACTTGACTTGTTCAATGACATCTCTAGTGTTTCATTCATATCTATGGATTCAGGAGTGGCGCCATTTTCAAGTGTCCAATCAAAAGATTGGAGCACTGACCCAACCACCATGGGAAGAATTTGGTGGACCATTGGGAGTCCAGGACAGATACGTCTTCCAGCTCCAAACGGTAAGAATCGAGAATGATGTCCACGGTAATCAATGGTACTAGATGTGCGCCCATGCGTTGCACGGGTTTAGATTGGTTGCTCAAGTCTTAAACCTACATAGCCCGTGCAACAGTTATTTAGATTTGGGATTATTTAAACCCATGCAATTATTATTATTATGTATTATATTCTAAATTTTGTGAAACAATTTCTTATTGGTCTAAATGTTTTCTGTGGGACCTGAAGTTCTAGAATTTATAATTATATATTTTAAATTTTGTATAACAATTTCTTATAGGTCTAATTATTCTCCGGTGGGGCCATAAGTTCTAAAAATCGAGTTTGATTCATTTTTTAACAACAACATAGAAAATTCATCTAAAATCATATTATTAATTAATAATAATTTCCTAAGAAACGTTCCGGATTGAACGAAAGTGGATCATCCCATGAAGCTGAATCCCTTCGGATGCCCCAAATATTAACAAATACTGCCGTGTCTTTAGGTACAATGTACCCCATGAATTCAGTGTCTTCAACTGTAGTTCGTGGAATTAGGAAAGGAGCCACTGGATTTAATCTCATTGCTTCTTTAATTACCGCACCTAGATAAGGTAAACTTTGGAAATCGTTTTCTTCAATCTTTCTATAATAACCAACAACTTGGGCAATCTCATCTTGGGCCTTCCTCATTACCACTGGGTTGCGAACAACTTCTGTCATTAATTACCCATTCTATGGTAGACACTGTTGTATCGGTTCCACCCAGAATCATTTCCTACATAAAAAATAAGCAGAGTGCATTAGCAAATTCGATTCAAAATACCATCCAGTTCCGCAAGTTTGTACAGGTGTATGTATTTTACTCATTATTATATATCTTCTCTTTTTATCAAAAAAAAAAAAAAAAAATTTACTCACCATTATAAACTGTTAGAAATTGAGTTCAATCAAGACTCTGTGGTCTTTGATTATAACAGGAAAGTGTGAGTCTGTTCTAGAAAGAACTAGAATGATCCGATAGTTTTACTTGCATAAGAAGTTGTTTGGTTTGTTTGGTTAGTACGTATTTCCTTTGTTAGAAATTTAGTATTTTTGGAATTGTTCTAGGCGGTTTGGTTTAGTATAAGTATTGTCTTTGAGTCATTGAGTTTTATAAGCATAAGCACAACTTCTTAATAGAGTTTTCTTGGCTTCAATACTGTTCTTGTGTTAAGTTCAAAGTTTTCTCTCTATTATTGTGTGCTGCATTGTTTTCTTGATCAGTGGGAGGAAGATTGGGTTCAACATTTGGCATCAGGAGCCAGAAGAAGATCGTGGGTTGTTAGGGTTGTTAATAAGATGACATCCAACATGAGTTCGATCAAGGTACCAATTTTCGATGGTAAGAACTTTGAGCTTTGGAGAATACAGATGGAGAATATTTTTACGTTTCAAGAAGTTTGGGATATTGTCAGCACAGGATATGAAGAACCAGTTGCAGTAACTGCTCTTACTCCAGAACAGACAACTGCTTTAGCTGATAACAGAAAAAAGAATTCAAAGGCTACGTATATCCTTCATCAAGGAATCCATGAATCTATCATGGATAGAGTTGTGTATATCAAAGAAGTTAAGAAATCTTGGGATTCTTTGACAAGCTATTACAAAGGATCTGACAAGGTGAAAAAAGTACGTTTGCAAACCCTAAGAAGAAAATATGAGCTTTTGCAGATGGACTCAGCTGAGTTAATATCAGATTTTTTCTCTAAAACATTAAGTCTTGTTAATGAGATGAAAGCTAATGGAGATACAATTGAAGGCACTACAATTATATAGAAGATATTACGCAGTTTACCTGAAAATTTTGAATCAAAAGTAACCGCAATTGAAGAGTGTAATACTGTTTCAGATTTGAGTATTGATGAAGTATTAGGGTCTTTGCAAGCTTATGAGAAGAGAATGTTAGAGAAAACTGTCATTCGACCAGTTGAAGAAGCACTTCAGAGTCAGACAAATTGGAATAACATACAACAGTCTAACTCAACTACAAATAAAGAAAGATTCAATCCATCTCAAAAACAAGGAAGATTTAATTCATCTCAAAATTAAGTAAGGGGAAAGTACAAGAAGAATTTTAACAAAGCTAAGATGCAATGTTGGGAGTGTGGTGAATCTGGTCACCTCTCTTATGAGTATGATTCTACTAAACAATCTCCTAAGCAAGATGGTGCTGATAACAAGGTGAATCTGGTAGAAGAAGAATCTGAAGTTTTGTTAATGGCTTGTAATCCTAGTGGAGAACAAGCACGTCAAAAATGGTTTATAGACACTGGATGCAGTAATCATATGAGTGGATTAAAGGAATTGTTTGTTTATTTGGATGAGTCAATAAGAACTGATGTGAAGTTTGGCAACAATCCCTTAGTACCAGTAATGGGAAAAGGGAAAATAGCCATTATTCTGAAGAATGGTTCTCAAGCTTATATAACATATGTGTTTTATGTGCCTGGACTGCATTAAAATTTGCTGAGTATGGGACAACTTTCTGAGAAAGGATATTCAATGCACATTGAAGGAGGTGTCTGCACAATTCATGATAGAAGAAAGAGACTCATTGCAAAGGTACAAATGACCAAAAATCGTTTGTTTCCACTGAATATTAAATATAATGAAGAAGAATGTTATAGTTCTTCTATGGATGATGATACTTGGCTATGGCATAGAAGGATGGGGCATGTGAACTTTGATAGTTTGCAACTACTTGAGAAGAAGGAGATGGTCTCAGGATTATCAAATATAAATCTTCCTAAAGACAAGTGTGAAGATTGTATATTTGGGAAGCAGCATAGAGACCCCTTTCCAGCTGGGAAATCTGTAAGATCTGAAGAACCTTTGGGATTAGTTCACTCTGATCTGTGTGGACCAATAGAAGAAATCTCTAGAGGTGGTAACATGTATTTTATCACTTTTATTCATGACTTTAGTAGAAAAAACTGGGTTTACTTGATGAAACAAAAAAGTGATGTGATGTGAATTTTAAGTTGTAGTGAAAGTGGTGAGTAAAAAGGTTCGTTGCTCGAACTTGTGAAGGATTTTTTTAGACTCAAATTAAATAAAATAAAATTGTATCAAATTATAAAAAAGACACCGAGACTTTGGATTCCACCATTGACCAATTAATTGATAAACTCTAATTAATATTCATGCAATATTCTTCTTTAAAGTGATTCTAATATTTGCCTCTAATAGATTTTTGAAGTAGTAGTTGTAATCACAAAGCATGAAACATCAAACGTTTTAAAACCTAGCATGTTCCATCAAAACAACTAACAACTACTCAATAAAAATCAATTTTTCTTTTAAGTTCTATGCAAATAATCATGTAAAATAATTGCAATAAATAATTAAAATAGAACTATACCACTTTTCATGGAACAATGGCTTCCTCCGTCGCCTCGGCTAAGGGGTTTAGCTCCTCATATTAATCCCTTGCTCAAAATACACCTTTGGTGTTCAAAAGTTGATTAAAAGAGTGAAAAGTTCTAAGCAGCGGATTCTGTAACTAATATAATCGTTACAGAACCTACTTTTACAGAGAACTGTTGCGAACTGAAGCTAACTGTTGGAAAAATTGTTACAAAAGCTATAGAGTTTGAAAGTTACGGTCACAGATTCTGCGACTTTCTTTTTCTGCTGTTTGTGTTCTTCGTCTTCTCCGGCAACAGCAGCAGCAGCAGAACTCGGGCTTCTTCCAATGATTTTTCTGGCTTCTCTAAGGCTCTAAACTTCCCCTAATTTCTTCCTTCCCTTCCTAGGACTCGAATCAACCCTTTTATACATAGTAGAGCAAAAAAAATTCGAGAATAACTTTGGTTTTTTCCTCCACAGCAAGTTGCGATATTTCTTCTTTTTTTCTTCTGTTTAACGTGTTCTCAGCTGTCCAAACTCCTCCCGTGATAGAAACAAATCTCTAAGAAGAGTTTCCTTCCTCTTCTTCACGTAAGTTTCCAAAAATAAACCAAGAAACTTGCCCAAAATAAACCGTGATATTTTTAACCTTTTTTCGCTTCCAATTCGAGTTCTAGCCATTTTGGATCCATTCCAACACCCTTACCTCGCCTGTTAAGTCCATAGGAACAAACCCAATCAAATTCAGCCCTTTAATCTCCATAAAAATTGATCAACAATCCATCCACAAAATCGTCTGTGAAAGAAACAAATTCCCGCCATTTTTCTGTTTTTGAAAACGTGAAGAAATGTGACCTCCCCCTATCCAGTCCCGGTCTGTACTTAGCACCTGCTTGGAAATGGGTTACCCCTTATCCAAGATGAGAGTCCGAATAGCAAATGTTCTCCCAGGAGCCTTTAACAACTTTTCGAGCCAATTTTGCCGCAAAAGCCTATTTTTCCAAAAAACACCTACAAGGGATAAAATACAAAAATTAGTGCAAAAATGGGTACTAACACTATACATAAAAGAGATGAAAATAGACACATAAATGTGTCTATCATGATGCTTTTGAGTATTTTAAGAAGTTCAAAGCTTATGTTGAGAATTAAGTTGGCTGGAAGATCAAAGTACTCAGAACAGATAGAGGCACTGAGTATATTGCAGTTAACAATTTTTTGGGAGACAATGGAATTGAGCATCAAGTCACAGCAAGATACACACCACAACAAAATGGTATGGCAGAAAGGAAAAATAGGACTATCATGGAAATGGTTAGAACTATGAGAAGAGCTCAAGGATTGCCAAAAGAATTTTGGGGAGAAGCAGTTTCTTGTGCAGTATATATACTGAATAGGTGTCCAACTAGGAGCTTATTTGAAAAAACTCCAGAAGAAAAATGGACAGGAAGGAGACCAAGTATTAGACATATGAAAATATTTGGGTGCATAGCATACTCACATATTCCAGATCAGATTAGAAAGAAACTTGATGACAAGAGTGAAAAGTGCATATTTGTGGGATATAATAGTGAAAAAAAAGGATATAATCTATTTAATCCCACAACAAATAAGAATATTGTGAGTAGAGATGTGAGTTTTGATGAACAAAGTCAATGGGATTGGAATGAGAAAGTTGCATCATCAACAGATACATCAATTCTAGTTGATATTCAAGAAGAGAATACACAAGTAAATACTGAAGTTGTGTTGCCAGTACCAACACAATCTACCACATCCGCTGCTGAAACTCAAGAAAGGGTGACAAGACCATCTCGAAACCATGTCTTACCAGCACGTTTACAAGATTATATTCTCAACAGGGATAGTGACAATATTGATGAAGAATTAATCAATTTTGCACTTTTTGGAGACTGTGATCCTGTGACTTATGATGAAGCCTCACAAGATCAAGGGTGGATACAGGCTATGAATGAAGAAATTCATGCAATAGAGAAGAACAATACTTGGGAGCTTACAATACTTCCTGAAGATAAGAAGGAAATAGGTGTAAAATGGGTGTTTAAGACTAAGTTCAAATCCAATGGAGAAGTTGAAAGATTAAAGGCCAGATTAGTGGTTAAGGGATACAAACAACAACCTGGTATTGATTACTTTGAAGTATTTGCTCCTGTGGCTAGACATGATACTGTTCGAATGATTGTTGCATTGGCAGCACAATATAAGTGGAATATCTTTCAAATGGATGTAAAATCTGCTTTCTTAAATGGAATACTTGAGGAGGAAGTTTATGTAGAGCAACCTGCTGAATATATATTGTGGAAGGAAAGGAAGGTCAAGTGTATAAACTCAAGAAAGCTCTTTATGGTTTGAAGCAAGCACCAAGAACATGGTACACTAGAATTGGTGAATATTTTATGGATACTGGATTTGAGAAATGTCCATTTGAGCACACTTTATATGTGAGATTTGGATGTGAAGATGATTTTCTTATTGTTTGTCTATATGTGGATGATCTCATATTCACAGGCAACAATATGCAAATGATTGATGAATTCAAGGAGGCTATGATTCAACAGTTTGAAATGACAGATTTAGGTAAGATGTCTTACTTCCTTGGGCTAGAAGTTTTACAGACTACTGATGGAATTTTTGTTTCTCAACAAAAATATGCAAAGGATATCTTGAAACGATTTAACATGAGCAACTGCAAACCAATTCTAACTCCAGTAGAAGGAAGATTGAAGTTAGTGAAAGAAGGAGGAGGAGAGCTTGTTGATCCAACCTTGTATAAAAAGTTAGTTGGTAGTCTCAGATATCTAACTGCTACAAGGCCAGATATAGTTCATGGAGTTGGAATAGTTAGTCGTTTTATGGAAGCTCCTAGACAGTCTCATTTTCAAGCAGCAAAACGCATATTGCGTTATCTCAGTGGCACTATGGATTTAGGGATGTTTTACACATCATCTGAAGAATCTGAGTTGGTTGGATATACAGATAATGACTGGGCTGGAGATATTGAAGATAGAAGAAGTACTTCAGGCTATAGTTTTCATATTGGATCAAGTTTCTTTAGTTGGTCATCTAAGACAACAGGTGGTTGCTCTTTCCACAGCTGAAGCTGAGTATATAGCTGTTGCATCTTGTGCTACTCACACAGTATGGCTGAGAAGGATGTTAGATTTTTTGAGTCATAAACAGTTGGTCCCTACAAAGATCGTGTGTGACAACAACTCAACAATTGCTCTAACCAAAAATCCAGTTTCCATGGAAGAAGAAAACATATTGATATTAAGTATCATTATATTCGTGAGCTAGTGACAAATAAAGAGATTACTTTGAGTTTCTGTCGAAGTGAAGATCAGATTGCTGATATTTTTACAAAAGCTTTGAAGGCTGAGACTTTCATAAACTTAAGAGTTAGGATGGGAATGACAAGTTTACAGAGTCTTGGATTGAGGGAGGCTGTTGGAAATTGAGTTCAATCAAGACTCTGTGGTCTTTGATTATAACAGGAAAGTGTGAGTCTGTTCTAGAAAGAATTAGAATGATCCGATAGTTTTACTTGCATAAGAAGTTGTTTGGTTTGTTTGGTTAGTACGTATCTCCTTTGTTAGAAGTTTAGTATTTTTGGAATTGTTCTAGGCGGTTTGGTTTAGTATAAGTACTGTCTTTGAGTCATTGAGTTTTGTAAGCATAAGCACAACGTCTTAATAGAGTTTTTTTGGCTTCAATATTGTTCTTGTGTTACGTTCAAAGTTTTCTCTCTGTTATTGTGTGCTGCATTGTTTTCTTGATCAGTAGGAGGAAGATTGGGTTCAACATAAACGCATTAATGTGTCTGTCTGACATTTTCCTTGGTTCATCTTTACCACTGACTTCGAAGTCCATCAACAGATCCAGAAAATCCTTCTCCTTGTGGTGATTATGTAAAACAATATCCCTGCTCTTTCGCTCCTTTACGAGCTCCTCAATAATATTTTGAAGTGCATAGACTGCCTTCTTCGTTCTGCTGGCCAAATTCTGTGGATCTAACTTTCGTAACCACGGAAAGAAATCAGCTACATTAGGCTTTGTAGATAACACTCCAATCTCCTTAATCACTTGATATAATTATTTTCCAGTTGCCGATTTATGATTCATAATGTCTCTAGAAAAGAAGAGATTTCCAAATAGATTAGTTAAGGCAACAAAAGTTAAGTGCCTTATTTCAACACTTCGACCTTCCTTTTCTTTTAGCGATATCCATTGTATCATCTGATCTACAAATTGTCTTCGTCTACCTAAAGTATTCTTTATTGAGGTACGAGAGAAGATGGTTGCATATAGCCGCCTATTCATTCGCCAGATTGGCCCATTGGGAGACAACAATGAAGTTGGGCCATACTCATCACCTGTTGATTTCAGCACTTCTCCTAGATAACGATTGGAAAAGGCTTGATCATGGCTTTTGAATAACTCCATAGCAGCATCTGCGGAAGCAATAACCAGTGTATTCACCACGCCCATATTTCTTTTGAAGTTGTACCAATCTTTTGTGTGGCGCCTTATAGTGATAGCCTAAATCCAAGAGGTTTCCGATAATTGGCCAATCTGGAGGACCCGGTGGTAACTGTCTTGAATTGCTTTTATTTCTCGTGCTAACACAACTGTGGAGGAGTAGGAGCG
Organism: Papaver atlanticum; assembly: GCA_023531105.1. NCBI lineage: Eukaryota > Viridiplantae > Streptophyta > Magnoliopsida > Ranunculales > Papaveraceae > Papaver > Papaver atlanticum. The sequence continues at coordinate 1,981,113 of JAJJMB010013076.1, forward strand.
GAGCTGCAAATGCAAGGCAAAAGGCTATCATAGGACCTTTCATGTTACAGGTGTCTGGGTTCTATATGAGGAAATATATAACAAAAATTCTAAACAAACCAACTAAAAAAGCCTGGCGTCATTAGGGACGACTTTGATAGAATTAGGAGCGACTAATAAGACAAAATAGGGTCACCCAAACCTAAATTGAAGTCATCCTTTATCTCCGGTTTTTTGAAATGGCAAATATACCCTCCATAATCGGTAGATAAAACTACAATCGTTAGTTTAATTTATTAATCGGTAATCGGAGGGTAATGTGTACATATGTAGTTTGAAAGTTTTGTTATTTTGAAATAACCTACAATCGGAGGGTATTTATTTACCATGTCTCCCGATTATGAAGTTGCCCCAAAATTAAAATTTGAAAAAATCTGAAGTTTTTCGAATTTGGGAACTAACATAATCGGCAGACTAGGAGTTAATATTGCTCCCGATTATGAAGTTGCCCCAAAATTGAAATTTGAAAAAAAATCAAATTTTTCGAATTTGGGAACTACCATGTCTCCCGATTATGAAGTTGCCCCAAAAATGAAATTTGAAAAAATATCAATATTTCGAATTTGGGAACTACCATAATCGGTAGCTTATGAAGTTCACCTAACCTACCGATTTTAAACCCCACGTTAATCGGTAGGTTAATAAGTTAACCTAACTTCCGATTATAAAGTTGCCCCAAATTTTGTTTTTGCCGAAATCTATAATTTTTCAAATTTTGGAACTACAATAATCGGTAGGTTAATAAGTTAATCTGACTTCCGATTAAAAAGTTGCCCCAAATTTTGTTTTTGCCGAAATCACTAATATTTCGAATATAGGAACTGCAATAATCGGTAGGTTAATAAGGTAACGTAACCTCCAATTATGAAGTTGCCCCAAATTTTGTTTTTGCCAAAATCTCAAAAATTTTCGAATTTGGGAACTACAATAATCGGTAGTATACGAACTTCACCAAACGTCCGATTAATAAGTTGGCAAAAATTTCAAGATTTGGTCATAGTAATCGGCAGTTTATGAAGTTATTTATGAACTTCACCTATCTACCCATTGCTAACGGCCACAAGTTCCATTTCTAGTTTTATACTTTAACAATCAGTAGATAATACCACTATACTAACTACCGATTGTGTAAGGGCACTTAGGTAATCTCCAAAAATTAAGACATCTCATAACTGTGTCTATGGGTTGGGAATAAAAAAATCACCCCTAATTTTTTAGGGCCGCCCATAATGACGCCAGTAAAAAAGACACCAAATATACCGACGTAGACAAGAAGATGGACCCCTTACTGTTTTTGTAGGGTGGGCAGCGGGGCCCAGTGGGACCCACACCTAAAATGGGAGACTCAATGCTAAATCACGTGGTGCTATTTTTGTCTAGCTAGTCGGTGTCTGGAAGTTCTAAATCATCCATTTTTATAAGGTTTACTACCATTAATTTCTTCGAGTTATGATAAGATATTGTGGAAATAATCCACAACCTAAAAACCCCACGTCATCTCTCACTCCACGTTGAGAGTTGTGATAACCTCCCTTTTCATTGGCTGGTGAACAAAATTCTCGTTCCTGATTGGCTGAAAAGCAACTTATACCCCCTACATTTCGTGGCCGTTAATTTTTAATAGAATTAGCTCGATATGACGCTCCAAACCGAGCGATAGCTTAACAGTATTCTTACACCGCGTTTACATGATTTTAATAATATCCGGACCTTCGGATTAACCGCAAATAAAATGCCATATATATTGGATGCTAAAAAATCTACGAAGATCTTTGGGGGAAAAACGCAAAAAATAAAAAATCTTCAGAGAAATCCGAGAATTTTCATATTAAAAACAACCGTATATTTTATAAACGTGTGTATCCTTCGATTTGAGAAACAAATCTAAAACTTTAAAATCAACATAGGTGCTTACCATTCATCTTTAATCTAATTTAAGAAAACTACTTTAAGATTCCTAAACAACTGTTACCATTCATATTAAATATGGTATCCTGTTTTAAATGTCGATGATCTTCTGCCAAATTTGGGAGACAGAAAAATATTTTCAAACCAATTATTTTTGGGAGATTTCTTAAATTAACATAAATATTTAGCTAATTCTGGAAGTTTTTTTGTTTTGTTTTGTTTTGTTGAGGAAGCTAATTCTGGAAGTTTAAGATTTATTTCTCGACATACGTTGTTTAGTAACCATGTATATGAGATGTGTTTAGCCGATATATAAATCTGTAGGGGAATATTTTTATCCCTAAACTTCTTCTTTTTCTCTCTCAAATATCTCACGGCACAGAGACAAAACTCAACCCCTTCATTTTGATCGTTTTATGTTTGGTTGAGAAGAAAAAATATGAAAAATGACAAAGTTAGTCATGGCATGTATATTCTGATAGAAGAGAAATATCTTCAATTATATTCAATGACATGAAGGAGAGGTTACAACAGTTCTTATACAAAGTTGTTAGCACAATAAAAGGAAATAAGATAAGAAAAAATACAAACTAATTATCACAGAATATACATGCCTATGGAAGCAAGAATAATATCAAATATACGGTCATAACTTCCATATCTTTCAACACCCTCCCTCAACCTCAAGATGGTGCAGAACACATCTTGAGGTTGTTTATCAGAAAATGCATCCTGGGAGAAGGTAGAGACTTCGTAAAGAGACCTGCAAGTTGGAACTCGGATCGAACATAAGGCAGGACAATGGTCTTTGCTTTGAAATGACGACGTACAAAATGGTAGTCTACTTCTATATGTTTTGTACGTTCATGAAAGACATCGTTATGGGAAATGTGGATAGCAGCTTTGTTATCACAGAATAGAGGAGTCGACTCGGTTGAGTGAATTCCCATGTCACTAAGTAACCATCTTAACCAAATGATCTCATAAGTAGTGTGTGCCATAGCTCGATACTCAGCCTCAGCACTAGAGCGAGAGACTACTGACTGTTTCTTACGCGCCATGAAATTAGAGAGTTGCCTAAAAACAAACAATATCCGGTGGTAGAACGTCTATCTGTAACATCCCTTCCCAATCTGAGTCTGTATATGAACGAAGACGAAGATCTGACGTAGAAGAAAAATGTAACCCCTGGTATAAAGTTCCCTTTATATATCGTATAATTCTAAGAATTGCAGCAAAATGAAAAGTACATGGAGCAGACATGAACTTGCTGACAATATATACTGCATAACTAATGTCTGGTCTCGTAATAGTCAGATAATTAAGACTACCAACAAGCTGACGATACAGAATTGGGTTAGAGAGAACAGTACCATCAGTTAGATTGAGTTTTGCATTCAGTTCAAGAGGTGTTTCTGCAATTTTGCTATCAGTTAACCCAGCACGAAGAATAATATCAGATGCGTATTTGACTTGAGATATGAAATATCCATCAGATGATCTATCAACTTCTATACCAAGAAAGTATCTTAAGGGACCAAGATCTTTCATTTCAAAGCAGGAATTTAAGTGAGATTTCAGAGCAAGAATACCTTCTGTGTCACTACCTGTTATTACCATGTCATCGACATACAAGAGAAGAAGTACCATTCCCTTCTTGGTTTTTCGGAAGAACATTGCTGAATCATATGGGCTTTGAGTGAAACCATACTGTATAATAGCTGTGGAGAATTACGTGCTTGTTTAAGACCTTATAGGGCTTTACGAAGTTTTACAAACTTGATTGGGCAAGTGATTCAAACCTGGGGGTGGACGCATGTAGACTTCTTCCTGAAGTTCTCCATGAAGAAATGCATTCTTGACATCCATCTGATGTAGATCCCATTTTCTTGCTGAAGCAACAGTTAAAAGAGTGCGAACTGTTGTCATACGAGCAACGGGAGCAAAGGTTTCTTCGTAATCTATTCCATAGTCCTGAGTATATCCTTGAGCTACAATACGAGACTTACATCGATCTAGTGTACCATCTGATTTTGTTTTCACCTTGTAAACCCATTTACTTCCCACGATAGGTTTTCCTGGAGGTAAGTCAACCATGTCCCATGTACCAGCATTCTTGTGTGCAGTTTACTCATCTCCAATTGAGTCTTGCCAATCTGGAATTAATGAAGCTTCCCTGTAATTTTTTGGTTCATGAATAGACAAAAGAGTTGTTAAAGAACAATGGTAATCAGAAAACCTAGCCGGTGGTTGTCGATTACGAGCAAGCAATGTTCTAACCTCTGTCTCAGGATTCCCATTTGGGCTTGCAATGTCGGAATTTTCCATAGAGTGATCTGTATCTTTTTCAACAACTTCAGTATGAGGGATAAGAGGAGTAATATTGGTAGAATCAACTGATGAGGAAGGATTTGATGCATAATTATCATCAAAAGGATCTATGTATGTGAAACTTTCTAAAGAAGATGATTTAGCACTAGGAAGAGACCGGAATGGTATTTTATCCCCAAAGGTAACATGACGAGAGATACGTAACCTGCGACTCTCAGGGTCATAGCATCTATACCCTTTCTATTCTATACCATAACCTAAAAAAACACACATGGAGGTCTTTTTGCTGAGCTTACTACGTTCTCTTTCTGAAAGAAGGACAAAGCATGTTGACCCGAAAATATGCAGTTCAGAGTAATTTGGTTTCTTACCATACAATTTTTCATATGGTGATATGCCTCCTATAACAATGGTTGGAACTCTGTTGATAGTATAAACTGCAGTGAGAACCTATTCACCCCAGAAATTTGATGGAACGGAATAGGAAAGAAGTTCAGTTCTAGCAGTCTCAATGATATGACGATGTTTTCATTCAGCCACACCATTTTTCTCTGGTGTTTCTGTGCATGATATCTGAAGAAGTGTGCATTCAGATTTGAGAAGGTCTTTGAAAGGATTAGAGATATATTCACCTCCTTGGTCTGCTCTAAAGACTCTAATGGCTTTTCCAAACTGAGTTTTGATCATTTTAGAGAATTCAATATATATTCTAAGAAAGTCTGATCTTGAACTGAACAGATAGATCCAAGTGTAACGAGTAAAGTCATCAATAAATATAACATAATATAATGACCCTCCCTTAATAAAAATGAGAGCTTTTCCCCAAACATCAGAGTGGATGAGATCAAAAGGTGCAATATAAGAATAAATACTTTTATTAAAAGGAAGAGCAGACTGTTTACCAAGCTTACAGGCAATGCAATATGGTTCTTTGTCTAGAGGAACATTCCCTAATAAACCTTTATTAATCATGTGAGAGAGACGGGAAAAGGAAACATGACCTAACTTAGAGTGCCAAGAAATAAATGGAGAGGTGGTGGAAGATAAAGTAGATGCAGCAGCAACAACTGGATTCTTGAGTTGATGAGGAATAATGAGAGACTCTAGGTGATACGGTCGACCAACTCTACGACCTATCCCAACAAGCTTCCCTGTCTTGGGATCCTGTATAAAACAATCAGATGGAGTGAAATGAATGTTAAACCCTTGATTACAAAGCTGACCAATAGATATCAGATTCATCTTGATATGAGGAACAAGCAGTACATCAGGAACATATATCTTGTTTGAAACTTTAATCTGACCAATATGACTAGAAGACAGTTTTGATCCATCTGCTGTATTAATCTTTGGTGTCATAATGGGATGTATTTTCTCAAAAAGAGTTGAATTATATGTCATATGATTTGAGGATCCTGATTCAAGAAACCATTCAGTTGAAAAGATACCCGTGGGAACTGAAAATGCAGTCGCTGTTGTTGGATTGTTACCAATTGATAAAGCCTGTTTAAGCATTTCCTGGATATCATCCAAATTGTTTAGTGTTGATAAAGCATTTGATCAAGAGTTAAATTGTTCATGAGCCTGTTCTAAACCTGGTACTGTCATTACTAGAGCTGCAGTGTAGTGTGTTTATGCACCATTGAATCTTCTATTTTCTCTCATGTTTCTAGAGGATGGTGAGGTGCAGTTTCCAACTGTGTATCCAAAAGATTTACAATATCTGCATTGAGGTGTGCCTGGTGGTGGAGGTAGAGCACTTTGAGTTGCTGAGCCTTGAGAGAAGTTTGATGCGGATGTATTCGATGACATTCTGCAGTTCCTTGCAAGATGTCCAGGTTTCTTGCAATTGTGGCACTGTACCTGTTTTAAATCACGATAGGTAGATAAAATTTTCTGTGAGTTAAAATGAGTATTAAAGTTTGAAGGTACTGCAAACACAGCTGGTAGATCAGGTTTGATTCTTTTACGAATCTCTTCAGCAATGAGTTCAGAGAGAGCAGCTTCTACGGTTGGAAGTGGAGATCGATGGAGAATGGATGCTCTAACTGATTCAAATTCTTCCCTTAGTGCCATCAACAGTTGAACTAATCTGGATTCCTCTCTAAACTTCTCCCATATTGGTGCATCTATAGTCCACTTAGGTTCCATGAGAGCTAACTAGTTCCATATGAGTGACATCTCAGAATGAAAATATGAAATTGATTGTTCTGGTTGCTGTTTCAACAACCTGATATCTTGTTCAATCTTGTACCTTTGAGCAAAGTTAACTTGTGTATATCTCTTTGCAAGAAAATCCCAAGCTTCTTTGGCTACTTCGAAACTAGTAAGTTGCATACTTATAGATGTGATCACTGTGTTGCCTATCCACGTAAGAATTTTTTGATTGTTGATCTCCCATTCTTCAGAGCATCTTTTCCATCAGCTTTATCTTTATCTTGGTCTTTACTACCACTAGTACTGACAGGTTTTGGGCATGTTTCTCTTCCATCAATATATTTCCACATACTCTTTCCTTTGAGAAAACTTCTCATAAGGAAGGACCAATGATTATAATTGGTTCCATCAAGCTTAGTAGTGATAGGTGAAGATTCTTCTCTCGACATAGTTTACTTAACGATTCTAGGGTTACTGATATGAGATAAAAGGATAAACGAGTCTATAACTGAAAGGAGAAGAGAAACAGATGATACCTTAATACAGGAATGGAAAAATGAATTGTCTTGATGCAGCGGAGATGGATTTCAGATCTTTTCTGGCTCTGATGCCATGACAAAGTTAGTCATGGCATGTATATTCATATAGAAGAGAAATATCTTCAATTATATTCAATGACATGAAGGAGAGGTTACAACAGTTCTTATACAAAGCTGTTAGCACAATAAAAGGAAATAAGATAAGAGAAAATACAAACTAATTATCACAGAATATACATGCCTATGGAAGCAAGAATAATATCAAATATACGGTCATAACTTCCATATCTTTCAACAAAAGATATCCCTGCTTCGATCTATAACAAGGTAACTTCTGTTCTCTTCTTTTTTTGTTCGGTTTGATTTTGATTTTAATTTAAATATTTTTTTTTTGATGTTTGGGTATTACGTTTGGTTAGTCGTTATTTATTTTTTCTTCCTAATTAGTTTAGTGTAATTGTTATCTAATTCTATATTTGATTCTAACCGGAAGTTTTTGTTTTGGTTTTTGATTTACAGCGCGAAAGAAAATTTTCTATACCATCACTAGCTACGAGTTGCGTCAGATTTTGTACAATTCGCCATATATGTTTAAGGTTCTGTGATTTCAATAGGTCAACGAAGAACCCTAAAAAAATTATTTGTCAGATTTCATGATTATTTATTTTTTTGGGATTGGTTAGGGTTTTTGGTTGATTGATGTTATTTTCTTCACTGCAATATAAAGGTTTAGTTGGTCACTGGCTTTGTACTTCCTCTTGAAGTATTGTCTGTGAAGTGGTACGTACAATCTGCTTCAGGTGGATGCATGCTTGGTGTCCATGGTGAGTAAACCCTTTTACGAATTCGTCTCTGTATTCACACAAACACAGTAGCAAAACATATTTGTTCTTACTTCTTTGCTGAATAATTATCAAATAAAATCTCTGACATACATTTTTTTTCCCATATTTTCTTTACAGTGTTCATCATTATTGTTTGGCAGTTCAGGTTACTAAATCCTTTGTAGATTAAATAATTTAGAAAATCATAATTTTTGGCTTTGGGTTTAAGAAATTTTCTAGCCGCCAACTTTCGGCAGCTATTTACTCTTAGGTCCAGTATAAACCTTAAAAAATCATATCTAGGATATATGATATATAGAACGGTATCTTTCGTGTTATGTTATCTTGGATTGTATACGGATTGGCTGCTAATTCAATTTTCCCTATAGAAAATTTTGTACCAATGGTTTCCGTCATAGTTTATGTTCGATTTATGTTCGATGCTGATAAAAATCATACCATGGATTTTTTTTTTCCATAACAACTTCCTTTCCCATTTTTTTAAGACCTGTATTGATTGTTTATATTTTTATTTCCATAACAACTTCCTTTCCATGCTTCTAACACCGGTATCAAATACGGATCAGTTATTATACCAGCTCCAATGTCTTGAGGTGGTGATGGGGTTGAATGTTAATGATATCATGCAAAATCTCTCAAATGTTAAGGGACCATGGCGGAGGCTATACGTGACACGACCAAAAAAAAACTGGACCGCAAGTCCCGGCTAACTAAGACTAATTTTAGCGTCGGGACTACGATTGACCTTAGATTTTGTAATCCACGGCCCCGGATAATTTGACCCGATTATCGATACATTTACGGACTAAGCCCCTAGATTTCCAATCCACTGTCTCGACTAATTTGATTCAAAGACCTTAGATAAATACAATGGATGCAAAACTTCATGATTTTTCCTTCCCAAGGATGCTTGGGATATAAGAAAGGAATGTTTTCACTAATGTCAAAGCTAATGTAGCTTACGTGGATGGTTAAGTGGACGTCGGCTCATTGTAGCAGGGTCATCAGACTCAGGACCCTTAGGATCTATAGGTGAGGATCTAGCTGGGTCATCAGACTCCGGACCTTAGGATCTATAGGTGAACGAAGAAACTGATCTATACCTAGATGTCATTTTCTTGCAGTGCACGTCATTTTCTTAATTGTCGAAGTGAAAGAACACATGTCATTTTCTTACTGGAACAAAGCACTAATTTTCTAGATTTTAAAAAATTTACTCTAATAAAACCATTTTTTTATAGGTTTGTCGTGAATCAATAGCATGAATAATTAGATTTCTTATTCTTCCTAATTAAAAACGGTTAACTTTAATGTTAACGACTATTTGGTGTTACCAACCAAACACCGGGGACTACTTAAAGGGTCACGACCGGGCCTGGTCCGACCAACCAAACATAGGGATTCTGAGCCCTAAATTAGGGGTTCAATAATCACGGATAATTTTATTATGGAGACTATTGTCCCGGTTAGTTTGGTCCGACTAACTAAACACGGGGGACTCGGGCCCTAAATAATGGGCTCACTAATCACGATTGATATTAGTGTAGGGACAACGTCTAATAGTAATTAATTAAAATTTTGAGGAATCAATTGACCAAACAAAAAGCAAAAATCGAAAAAGGTTGAGCCCCGGTCGTAGGCTATATTACTGACATAACTTTTACCTCTAATTTATTTCACTGCTCATAGAAGCATCTTTTTTATTAGCAATATAAATACTAAACCAACTTCGGTTAAGAAATCCGAAAGAGCTTACTACATACCTATTGAGGTAAATTCAATACATCCATTTTTTCCATTTGTTTTTTCAACCCGAGACCCAAAGTACATTTACGTCGTAGTAAATTGAAAATCAGTAGGCATGAAAGTTCCTTCCAAAATCTTTGTAGCACAGAAAAATCATAATATGGGTTTCTTCTTCTCATGTATTTTTTAATTCTCATTCCCATTCTCATCTGACAACAACAATTAGCTGGAGTTCTTTAAAACTAAGGTGATTCTGGCTTCTTAGATTGACATATAAACAACTTATGTTGAGTTTACTTCTCATAGCAACTTATGTTGAGTTTACTTCTCATAGCAGATACTATCTCACTAGGTAATTCGTATTTTTCCTTTTTAATTTTTTTGTTATGATTTTATCAATTTTCCTATGGTTTCTGATTGAGAATTTGAGTGGATATGCATTTGTGGTTTTAAAAGTGAACTATGTGTTGTTTCGGTAACATTCTTGGGAATCTGGGTAATTCTTATTTTTCCTTTTTATTTTTTTTGTTATGATTTTATCAATTTTCCTATGGTTTCTGACTGAGAATTAGAGTGGACATGCATTTGTGGTTTTAGAAATGAACTATGTGTTGTTTCGGTAACTTTCTTAAGAATTTCTGACTGAAATCTATATCTTCCTTAAAGTATCACAAAATTGCACATGAAAGGAATGTACCTATGCCACTGCCAAAAGACTTATGGTGTACATGGATTTCACATTTTTGCAATCGCAAGGAGTTGTGTCCATTTCTTGCGAACAACATCTTGGATGGTAATTGTGCATCTTCGTACTTTAGGATATACCTATAGTACATAGTTTCACTTGGTAGCGAAGTTTCCTCATACTACCAAGTTTCTTGGAGATAGCAAGGAAGCTTTTGCATCTATTGTGGGTTGACATCTTGAAACATTGCTCTCTCTTTCTCTCTTGAAAGTTTTTGTTCGTTGCCAACTCATGTATGTAAAATTGTTCAATTGGGTGGGTTTAGTTATTCGCTTATTTGGTTCGTATTTTTGAGCTTGAGAAGTTTTCTCCAAATTAACTGTACTGGTGTTACAAGCTAATTTGGGCTGTATCTGATATGAATTCTTACAATATATTTAATGGAGTATAAACATCAACGGTTGCGTTCTCAAAGCTTTGCTGGCTTAAATATAAGAAGCACATTAGGATCAAAATACTAAGCACATTTTTCAATAGATCATCCATGTACCAAGAAAAGAGCAAGTAGATGCGTTGTCCAAGGAATTGCGAAGTTGTGCTACTGTTTCAAGGTTTATTGAATATCTATAATATTTTATATTTTTGAATAATTTAAAATTACCGAATTCTTATTCTACGCATGTGATTTATATCCTTGCAGACTATTGAATAGAAATAGTAGTTGAAACTAGGTTACCGGCTCTCTCACTGCGAGTTCACTTTATTAGTTTACTTTAATTTTATTATTTCATTTTCAATTTCGAAAATCCAAAAATATTATTTCTGGTTAAGTTATTAGAGATATTGATTACGTTATTTCCACCGCTCTCTGTGGGTTCGACCCGTACTTGCCTCTGTCTACTAGTTAGACACCGTGCGATTGCGGTTATTACATACATAGGTATTCCCAGAATCCTATCAGTCTCAATATAGGAGATAGAGTAGAAATAGACTTTCCAAGTGATAGATGAGTTTCAGTCTCCGACCCGGTACTTGCTACTGGAAAAGACTTTGGATTTGGATTTGGATTTGGATTTAGATGAGTTTCAGTCTCCACATACCTTTTGTTGATGAAGTTCCACAAGCTCTCGTTAGTAATTCTTCATCTTCAAATGATGAACGTCGTGAAGTCTAAGGCTCAACTACACAATCTATGTCCTAATCCGAGACATCTATAAGTAGACAAGAAATCAAGACTTATAGTTTTGATCACTAACATTGACAAACATGCTTGAGATAGCAACGCATGCGAGTTCGACCGAGCAGTGCTCTAACACATTTGAAGAGCAATTAGAAGTTCTTTGATCGAATTTATGGGACATAAACGTAATTGGGGAGTGCAGATGTCTGATTAATAACTAAATTCCGGAAAAACAAACAAACAATTGGCTTCCAATTTGATCGAATTATTTTTAGATAATATGAAACCAGCTACTAGAAAGTTGCGACAACTCATCGTATAGAGGCCTCCTTGCAGTCAACCAATTCGTTCGAGTTAAATTTTACCCAATTCGATTGAATTAAATTTTCTTAAAACCGAAAAATAAATTAATTGTTTTTCTTTAAAGGCAGAAACCATGGACAAATATATTACACGATGTTACTGAAAAATTGCAAAAACTCATCATATAAAAAGTCTCCTTAAATTCTGTAGATTCTCTCTCCTTATTTTACTCTGCAACTTTATCTTTTAATATAAACAGTTATCTTCTTCAGAGAGAAGATATATTCATCCACCAGTAGTCATTTTCATCTTCTCCATTGATTTTTTTTAACCATCACCTCATTTTCCGCCCGCATTTTAATTGAATTTAAGGTCTGGGTCGAATTATTTATGTAATATATATTTAAATAAAACAAATTGCATTATAGCAATTGCTATTGTAGTATGTTTTTATTTCTGATATGTATGGCAAGTTTGTGCCATGCATTACGGTTTATTATACCTTCCTGAAGGCTCTCGATTTTGTCCAATCTTTCATTCAACCATCTATGGATATGATGACCAGAGATTACAAAATTCGATGTGGAATTTTGGCATATTACTTCATATATATTTAGAGAGCATCTAACAAAATCGTGATAAACCATTAGAGTCGGTTTATATATATTTGGTACAAAATTTTGTTTTTGATATTTTTCGGTTCAAAATTATTATACCATTCCGATTTATGGATACAATTGAATGTTATGTAATTATATTTTATTATCAACGAGTTTGGGACTTTTATGCTCCTCGTTCCATCAAAAAGAAAAGAAAAAAAGAAGGAAAAAAAGCCTATAAATTGTGCCATTAATGATTTTCAGTTAGGCTGATGACATGGGATGCAAACGGGTATGTTCTTTTCTAACAAGTTGGTACTTGCCTACTTGGTAGTTAAAAACTCATGGACAGAACAAAACTTGTTGATCTTGTAGCCTACTTAACTCCGTTGAACACGAGACCCACTATATTTTTCCCGACCCTATATCATCTTTTGATTTATTTTTTTGAAAAGATGAAAATATATAGAAATTACTCAGTCAGGCTGATGACCTGACGAGCCTGGTGTTTTACAAACGCATCTGTGTAAGGGAATAGCTCTCTCCACTCATCATCTATGGAGTTAGAGTTAAAGTTTGAGGCTATTTCCTGCAGTTTTGGCAACCACTTCTGCCTTAGGGAATTACAACCAAACATACGAATAAGGGGATAAATTATAAAGTGAGGGTATTTTAAAAAAAAAATCGAATAAGGGGTATGAAATTCACTTTAAAATAGTTTTATTTTATCTTCTACCGCTGCAAAACTCATAATAAAATTTTTGTTAAAGGGAGAGAAAAATTTGATGCGAGGAGCACAAAAATCGTAATCAACTCAATAACCATGACCAACTCGACATATTCTTATGACTCGGACTAAAAAATCCTTATCAACCATACAAAATTTTCTCACGGGTTCCAAAAGAGAATAGTTTTCTCTTAATTATGAACCCTAGAAATTCTAACTTCAAAATACTAAAAAGGAAAATCTTAGACAGTAATACTGAAATCATTGGTTGATAAACGATAAAGTGAGAAAGTCAACTGGATGTTCCAACATTAATTGTTTTGTTTACAAGTTAACTCTTCTTGTATCGAAATCTGTTGGGATCCTATCAAAATCTTTGCTTGAATTCACATACTTTATGATACGAACAGAACCGAGGAAGATAAGCATAAGTAAAATAAACTAGCTTGTAAACAAGCAACTGCATACTTATGATGTTGGTTTAAACAGCAAGTCTCAGATTTTTATTTTTATTTTTAGGGTTCGTCATTTATTCTTACGGAAGAATGACGAGGTATAATTTCAATTTTTTCAAATGTGTGTGAAGAATATGTGTGGTTAGTGAGATACTGTTGACCGAGTTGGAGAAATATACTGAGCTCATCCTCGTTAGTGAGTCGATTACTATTTTTGTTCTCCTCATATCACATTTTGCTCTCCCTCTAATAAAAATCCAGAATAAACCCATATCCCTAGAATACAATTTTAGCCAACAACAGAGATGAGTTTAGATTAGAGATTCTGTCGTATAATGTGATGGACTGAGATGAGACCGTTTTTGTTTTTTTGAGTCTAGAGATTTTACAGACAAATGGGCTAAAACTAGGAGGAGACGAGGTGGAGTTCGACGTTTATGACTGGCTAACAACTATCGGGATACGGTCGGTGCTACGACGTGTTTACTGGTAAGTGCTAAAAAAACTTAAAATCATGGATGAGCCATTACCAAAAACCTACTAATACTTTATCTCACGATGCACGTCTTGAAATCATAAATTAGAATAGATGAAGATTGGATGTCTAAAAACAACTGTCTTTAATCTTTATTTCATTCCAGTTGAACATAAATTGATTTTGGCAGTTGAATGCGAACACATGACAGCCATTTATAATAATAGGGACCGAGGTGTAGTAGAGGATTTCTTTTGGTGTAGTCGATCCCGGATTTTTTGGGAGCTATTGAAATAAGTTACCGGTTTAAGCAATTTATATCTTGGGATGATTTCTAAAAACTCTTGTTAATTGCCAATTTGGCTAACCGACGTATGGATACCACCACCATCAACGGATCGACGATATTATATTTTAAGGCTGGTGACATCCTCTAACATGAACAATTATTATCTTATGTTTTAACCCAATGAAGCAAGCATGCTATAAATAGAAGATAGTATTGGCTATTAATCTTTATCCACAACAATTTCAAGCATTAGCAAAACCTTGCTCAGTATCCATCGTAATGGCTGCTAGTAAGACTTCATTGGTGCTCTTTCTCTTTGCCTTGATCGCTATTTCTGCAAATCTGCGTAAGTATACACTATTAAGTTCCCTATGAATTTGCTATATATGGTTGTTGTTATTGTTTTTTTTTTTTGGGATCCCGTAAGTTCTTTTTATCCTCTTATACGTTTTCATATAAAGTTTTACTCTAATACAACGCATTAATATTTTGCAGTAGTAATAGTCATTTTCTGATCAACGATAAACGACTGGGTCGGAAGTTTAAGGTCTAATTAGGATCTGAGTCGTGAAAAATATCGTTGATGCAATAGGGTCGTACGCTGATTTTGACCGTCTAGTTTATTTACTAAAGTGACCTTATGAAATAATAATGAAATGACATTATTGGCCAACTGTCTATAGGATCACTTATTGGTTAATTGCCAATCACAATTCTGTTCAATTTAGTTTCCAATTTTTTAAATTTTTTATCGCAATTTGATCAAATTGGAAGACGATTGATCATATCGATTTGATCATCAATTGATTGAAATTAAAATAACTCAAAAACCGTGGTGTAATCACCATTTTTTTCAATTTCATCCAATTTGATCGATATTGATCATTTTTTTTTTCCGAATTGATTTAATAATCAAAGAATGTAAGTCCCAAATTGATGTTAAAATCCATCAATTCGTTCAAAATCAATCGATTTCGTATTCAATTGCTTTATATTAATCCAAACTGAAAATCGTGGTGTAAAAATTAAATGAGAACATGTATTCGTCACGCTTGTATCTGTTGCAATTTATTTAACCGTCACAAAATAGAATTGAACCTTCTTTTTTTTGTAACGGCGATCGTTCAAATTTTCGGTCGGCCTCCCACCGTGTCAACGGTAACTGATGAGAAAGGAGAGAAGCAAGATCTCACTCTAATCGTGAACTAGAATTACAAGAGGTTAGGAAGATTGTGCATCAACGGATAAAAGATAATTGGGTTTGTGCATAATTGGAGTGTGAATATAGTAGCAGTAAATTAGCTTTGGGTTTATGGATTTTTATTCTTTGTCGAGATTCGAGAATCGGTGTGAATTAAATTAGGGTTTTGCTAACAATTTACTGCAACTGATATTGATTACATTAAAAAAAAATTAGGGTTAAGTGATCTTAGGTGTTCATTCTACGACCCTATTGCATCACCGACATCTTTCCCGACCCAGTAATAGACCTTAAACTTTGGACCCTTTTATAAAATATCTCTAAGCATATTGTTGTGTATATTTGTACGCAGAGGTGGTATCAGCTCTAGATCTTGGCCTTGGGGTTGAGGTATCAGCTCTAGGTCTTACTTGCGGTGGTGAAGCATTAGTGAGAGTCAAGCTACCTGCAGGAGTTTCATGCCCGGATGCTATTCTGCACCCAAACTACTGTGATAGTCACTGTCAAACTGCATGCCCAGTAGGCCTCAAACTGGGCGTTTCCCCATGCGTGGATGATCTCATTTCAGTCGGATATGCATATTGCGGATGTTGCTGCATCAAATTATAGATGGAGGAGAAGCAGTACGGTACTACCGCAAACTTGTCCGATCCATCACAGCCTCAAACGAAGCCATTCAGTACCGTCTTACTAAGTGTTGTTTTATCATTTTCTATTAAATAAAAGCAGTATTTTTAGTTAACTACTCTAATGTAGCTAATTAGATATTATAAGCTGCTAGTTATTAGGAAAATTGTACTACAATTTGTGAAACTCTTAACCTGCTAGATTATTACTACGTACTTCAGGCATGTATCAGTTGTACACATTGCAGTTCGTAGTATGAATCATATCATATGTATTTGTTTGACAAAATGCAATGTTAAGAGAAGTTATTTATTTTAGTTTGACGAAGGCTTATACAAATGCAGGAAACCGAAAAATCAATTGATACTGAAAGAAAATAAAACAAAACCAAAAAGCAACTAAATCTCTCTATCTATCTTGGGATTTCCCGTGTCTCGGAAATATGACCGTTTAATCTCGTCTCTTCTCTTCAACGGCTATTTTTAACCAGATTTTTCACCGAGTTTTGAAAATCTTTAATGTTCTAACTACTCCGAAATGAATCCATAAGAAGAAAATCACTCAATTCAGCATAATTTCATCACAAGGAAATGAAAGAAATTACCACAATCACTTCAATCACAACAATCATGACAATTACTACAATCAGAGCAATCACTACAAACACTTGAACTAGAATACCGTTGCCACGGTGGGGAGGGCCGACCGAAGAAAAACGGAACATTCTTGATTGCATAGCGTCTTATATATCATTTTTTTGCCGGAATGTTATTTTTGAGGCATAAGTGAAAATATCACTTTTCTTGAAACGAAGTGAATACATCGTTTTATTAGTTGCAACGGAAAATTAGTCGATGCATAAACCAAAATATGGCTACATAAAGTATTACGTATATTTTGTGGTGGTTTGTATAATGAATATACATTTAATTTACTAAAATTGTGCCTAAAATGATAAACACTTACGAATTTTTTGTAAAAACTCTAAATTTGATATCGTTGTTTGTACTCATTGCGTAGATTTTTTTATAACCTTTCCAACGAGATAAAATTTGTAAAATTCCAAGACACGGATTTTTAGATATGTTATATTAAAGTTTGCTTTCCAATTATACCCTAAAGAAATATGATACACAAGGATATAGTAATTGGACTAAAAGGGAGGGATATTTTGGTATTATCAAGTGCACACTACCAAAATCTTTTTATCAAATTGCAAATTTATATGAGGTTTCATTTTACAAAAAAAATGGTCATAAAATGGACTCCCTCCCTTCGGGCCCTCCGGTCGGTCGGCCCCAATATCAATTTACATCTCATCTCAAGGAAATCAAAAGCAATACCAAAATCAGCCGCAACTTTTTTCTGCTAGTTGCTTAAGAAGGCTCATTCAACCCAAAAGGAATCTCAATCTCATCAAAGCTCCCTATAAGGAGTCTTATGGAGAAATTCTTAAGCCACCTAAGAAGAATCTTATAAATTTCTTCCCTAGTCCGATGTTGCCTAGAAACTCAGGTAGTCTCATTCGAATCAGATCTAAAACCAATCACCTAATGGTCTAAAACTCAGTTATATCCTCAAAAAGATTCAAATATTTCAGAGATCATAACAGACTATTCAAACCATTTCCTGAGAAAGTTAAGATAAAACATTACAATTCAATACCTTTCATCATATATAACCAAGATAAGCACAATCCCCATTGGATTTCAAAAACAAACACTATCCAGACCCAAGATAATCCAAAAGCTAAAATAATTCAAGTCTCATCAAAAAAAGAAGATATTGTGTGTTCTTCGCCTGCGATCCCGTAGATAAAAAGTTTCAGCTTTGTTGCAACCTAATCAAACCTACTTGAACAAAGTATTACTCATGGTATCTGAATAAGTAAGGATGATTAAAACGACTCCTTGTCCTGCTTGCAATTGGAGCTGTTGCCTCCTCCATACGGAACTTAGCACTCCGAGTCACTCGTTACTGCTGCCCAAATTTGTAGCACGAGGACTTTGAGGCTCCCTATCTGGAGTCACAATCACAGAATTTCCACCTGTGAGGTCCACATTGCAACCATCATTGGGAAATGTGGGTATTGCATTATTAGTTGGTATAGAATTAGGAGTTGGTGTTTTACCACGAGGGACTGGAACTGGCAAGGGTATAACATTCTCCGCAGCAACTTGAAAGGGATATGGATTTGCAACTTCACCTGGCTTGAGAAGTTAACCGTTGTCTCCCATATTCAGTGGAGGTGTAGGGTGGATGAACGTATCTACGGATTTTGATTTGGATACAACCTCTAGAACAACGAATATAAGGTGATGTGTATCATGAAATATAAGGATGAATATGAATATTATATCTTTACTCTAGGTAGCACTCAGCCATGGAGACAGATTCATCATGGCCGAGACATCAACCAATGAATTATTTTGGTGGAAGTGTACCACCCATCTCTTTTAATGGAACTCTCTTTTACGAGTTACGAAAAATGGACAAGGATACAATCGTTTCACTTTGGTAGCATTCGATATGTACTGCGACAAGTTTCAGATGATTAAATTTTCCAGTGATGATGAATTTGTTTCTGATTATGATGACTTGTATGCATTGGAATACAAAGAATGTTTATTTTATGCAGGTATAGAGATATTCGATGTATATAAAGCTAAGGTGGTACATTATAAATGCATTTAGTCACCAAATTTTCATTCATATGGGGGACACTTAGAAAATTATACAAAATTTATAAATGAACGAAGAATCCCTTGTCTAGTACCTAAGGAAGTTGGGTTTTGAAGTTAATTGGATTCGGCCCAATTAATTTTCTGCAGGTCCGGTTAGTTAGGTTAGTTTCAATTTAGAAACCCAAAGAAATGTATCCAGAAGTACGGAAGGGTGTAACCTTTCATACGAAACCATTGAAAGGTCTCCATGAAGCATCGTGATGCTTCAACGAATAGGTATTAATAATCTATAAGTACCCTGCACATTTAGATTAGCAATCATCAATTACAAACCTAATTATCATCCTATTGCATTTGCTAGAGCATTGCTCGGTTGAACCTACCAAGTGTTGGTATGTCAAGGTTGGTTGTCATATTTTAGTATCAAAACTCAATTAGAGTCGCTTGATTAAAACTACTAGAGTTAACTTCGTTTAGGCTATACTAGAAAATCTAGGAATGTTGAGACATACAAGTATTGCTCTGAAGACCTGAAGAATGTGGATAAGTAACTAATACAACAAAGACGTCATCCTTTCACTTGAGGTTAGTGATACTGACGTGACTTGTTTCCATTCCTATCGTTTGTTTCAAGTCGTTTAAGATTGAAAACATAACATGCGAGGTTATATACATGATACTCTAGTATTAGACCTGGTCATATTAGTATGATGGAAGTGTCAAGGAAGTATATTGAATTACGAAATATAACATTTATCTTTTGAACTTCGTAAATGCGACATCGACATAATTTATGAAACTCGTTACTTGATTGTGTATTGGATATAGGTGTGATTTCATCCTATGAAACTATGTTTTATTACACTGGTTTAAGGAAGTAGATATACAGACTTGTTTTGTAACAGAAAAGAAATCAGTAGGTGTTTTGGTCCAGTTTTCTATGAAGATGTTTTGGATGACCAATTCGAACCTAAGGAGAGATTCAAGTAGAGCCGACCTTAAATTATGCTGAGATCAAGGTATAAACAATCCCTACCTATCTTGGAATATTTGGTAGAACCTATCCTAACTTTTGTTGGGAGTCAAGGTATAACTGATCCCTACCTATATTGGGAGTCATGGTAAACCGATCCTAGCCTATGTTAGGAGTCATGGTAGAACCGATCCCAAGAGAAAAACCTATTTCCAATATTTACATATTACTTAAGGGTTTGTGTGATGTTTCGAATTAGAGTTTGCTAGATAGGAAAGTTTTAGATATCGACATAATTTGAACATATGCATAATCCTTATCATTGATTGTTCAAAGATATTTCTTGATACCCAAGGTGATCCAAACCGAAATTTGGAGAATTGTATGTTTTTGATTTTTCAGCAATCAAAACATATCTCTAGAAAAATTATATTAGTTAAGTCTAAACAAATATTAGATATTGTCTAAAGAGAGATTTCAGATTTACAGGTTGGATATTAGTTGGAACTATGAAAACCGAAATTAGGTACTTCATTGCATATCTTGAGAATATTTTCGGTTTTGGAATTTCCTTGTTGTCCAAATAACCGTGGTCTCTAGATAGTGAAGTATTTTAATTCTTGTAAACTATCCTTATCCAGGCAAACTTCTTTCTTTTTTTTGGTGGAGCTGACTACTAGTATTACTTGTAATACTATACCGGAGAGGAAAGTACCCAAATTAGGTGAAATCTCTTATGTCCGCTCGTTTAAATTCTTCTGTGGGATTAAGAAGCTCTAGAATGTACCTTTGGTGGGAAACTAGATAATTGCATTGGTATTTTATTTTTCGATTATCGATTTGATTGACTATATGGTTGTTGAAACTTCGATTTCACCTAGTTTGATTATTCTTGATTGCCTTCTCTTCCGACATAAGGTCACTCAAACTAGATCAAAATATCGACGGGATCTTCAAAACTGTTTTTACATCTAAAGCCGGCTTGTGATCATCCATTTTTAACAGACTTCGTTCTGTGCGTGATCGATCATAAGTGGAACCAACTTTTGTGTGCAGGTACAATTGAAGACGATTGAAGATTTGAAGACATGAAGAATTTTTTTTATTGGTATCGCATCTTGTGATATTACTTCGGACTCATGTATTGATTGGCTAGGATCTGACTAAAAACTTGTTTATCATTGGTAAATTTTATCTTGTAGTCGTATAGATCGGAAACTATCATTTGGTGGTATTCTTCAGTATTCGAATCTGATAGTTGTGAATCTAGATCTGATTATTTCAAATCTTGATTTATCTTACCCGACAAAGGAGTTTACTTGTTTAAACGGAACACTACACCAAATTTAAACGGAACACTACACCATATAGCCTATTTCGCAACATTTGGTTTTTAGGGGAGCAACGGATATAGACAATAGGGATCATTATCCGTTGCTTACAATAAATAATACGTTGCCCAAATACTGATTATCGGAAAGGAAAAAGAAATATGGGACACGCTTATCTTTATTAAATAAGTTTAGGACTTAAATGTCCATTGGAAACTCATTATCCTTCCTTCCTCCTCAATTTTCATTTTCTTATTTTCTTTATCTCTTTATCGCTCTTCTCTCATAAAAACACATCGAGTTCTCCTCCTCCCATTTTTTTCATTTCTTCTCAATCCCAAACCGAGATCAGCGAAATCAAACCACAGTTTTCATAAATCAAAACCCATTTCTTCTGAACCCTAATCTCATAAATCAAATCTCATCTTTCGGAAGTCAAACCCAATCTTTCAATAACTCAAACCCTAGAAATTGCTTTCTTCTGTAAAATCAAATATGACTCTGTAAGGTGTTTTTTGGTTCCAACCTGAAGTTCCCTTCTCTAGTGATGAAATAATGGATAGGATATAACCCTAATCTTCTTACTTGTTTTTGCTATTATTGCTCTATTTTTGTTGGAATTTTAAAACGAACTTTGGAGATATACGAGCATGTTGCTCGTATAAAGCTCCTAAGAAAGCAAGACTCAACCTCTCAAAACTCTCTTCTTATTATTAACTTCTTTCGTTACAATTACAAATGAATGTATCATTGCCTATTTATAGGCACTATAAGATTGACTACCGTATTGCCTAGAATACTCTAGAAAACACTACAACTTTTCCCCTCTAGGACCTTGTTTACATAACAATGTGACTTTACAACCGTTCACACTATAGAACTTTCTAGACACTTTTTAGACACGACCTACTCTAGCTAATTCTAGAGTTTTCTAAACTATTTTACTAACTGACCAACTAAATGACTCTTTAGTGGTCACAACTTCCGTAATTCATTGTGTAGAGTTTTCTACACTTCTCTGACTTAATCCAGACAAATCTAGATTACAAATTACTATTTCCAACATCTCCTCCTAATTTGTAATCTCCATTACATTTTATAGTTTCTATCTTCACCCAATTTTATCATTCATCTTTTACTTCTTATGCTCGTGGGGTAGTTTCTCTTTTTCCATGTGTCCGTTACATTTCTTCGCGTCGACATCGCCTCATCTTCTCATAGTGTCTCCAAAGCTCCGGTTTTCCATCCTCTTTTCTTCCAGCTAGCTTACCACTGTGCTAGCCTCTTAGTGGGTGCATTCCCACCATCACGGCCTTTACTCGGCCCGGCCTTTACGCGACCTTCCGTCAGCCTTCACTCGGCTGTTCTTTAGCCTTTACTCGGCTACTTTCATCACGAGTAGAGAATTAGCATCTCGTGACAACATGGATTTTTTCCTGCCATGTTTGAAAGTGCTCTTCTTTGTACTTCCTACCACTTCTCTTTTTCCTTTCTTCCTTTCTAACTCTCACTTCATGGAGACGCTTTCATCATCACAACAACTTTGACATAACTTGGACTTTCTCACGAGCGATATCTTCCTCTTCTCATTTGCTCATTCGATCTTTTCTTCTTTTACGTAGATATATGGGTGATAACTTTCATATGGGATCTTCTCTTCACTTTCGCATTTTCTTTAAACTCCACAAGCATTTTGATTCGTGCAGCTTACACACCCCATATGGATCGAACCTCTGCTCTGATACCATGTTGGAATTTTAAAACGAACTTTGGAGATATACGAGCATGTTGCTCGTATAGAGCTCCTAAGAAAGCAAGACTTAACCTCTCAAAACTCTCTTCTTATTATTAACTTCTTTCGTTACAATTACAAATGAATGTATCATTGCCTATTTATAGGCACTATAAGATTGACTACCGTATTGCCTAGAATACTCTAGAAAACACTACAACTTTGCCCCTCTAGGACCTTATTTACATAACAATTTGACTTTACAACCGTTCACACTATAGAACTTTCTAGACACTTTCTAGACACGACCTACTCTAGCTAATTCTAGAGTTTTCTAAACTATTTTACTAACTGACCAACTAAATGACTCTTTATTAGTCACAACTTCCGTAATTCATTGTGTAGAGTTTTCTATACTTCTCTGACTTAATCTAGACAAATCTAGATTACAAATTACTATTTCCAACAATTTTGACCTAATTCTTTGAATAACATCTTTTATAGGTAATATTTTGTAAAGATTTTGCATTTTTTTGTTTTTGGTTACTGAATTGATGGAGTCTTAAAGTATGGGTTTTCTTTTAATTTCAGTTTTTCGGTCGTATGTGGTGTTGATGGTTTTGCTGGTGAAAGTGGTATGTGGTGTTGCTTAGAATAGGTGGTATGGTTAGTGCTGCTGATTTTTGTGTTTACTTCATTACTTGGTGGTGCAGCCTCATTAGCTCGGTGTTTGTGATGAATCCATGGATCTGGTATGAGAATGACTGGTGGTGGTGTTGGTGATGCAAGTAAAAGTTGGAGATTTAGCAGCAGTTGGTTGAGCTTTTTTTGTTCTTAGGGGTTTGTTGCAGTGGGTGGAGATGTTGTTGGTAGTGGTGGTTTGGTGTTGAAGCTGGTGGTTTCCGTTGTTGGCATATGGGTGGTAGGTTCTTTACAGTGAAAAATCTGCAGAGAAGAAGCTTTCAAGTTCTTTACAGATATCTAAAATGTCTTTTGGTGAGAAAAAACCCCATTACTTGATGCAAGCATAGCTATTTTTTTTCTCTTATAGATGATTTTATAATGTGATATCTAATTTTCTGATTCAATAGGTTGCTTAGTCCAGACCACCAAATTTCTGTGGATGTATTGTTGATGGAACCAGGTAGCTCTACGACAAAGTGCTATGTCAATTGAGCATGCTTGCTTGATTATAGATGATAATCTGATTGAACTCAGTTTGATGTATATGTAGGTGGTGAGCAAACCTGGCAGCACCCCCCTGCACATGGCAATGGACACTACATTCTTAATTCAGCACCGAAAGATGTTGTAGCTGTTGGTATTGGAGGAAGCTTTGTAGGTCCCCTCTTTGTCCACATTGCATTTCGGACAGGTTTGTTTGTTTTTTTGCAGTTTATCTATTGAAGTTTTGTTATATGTAGCCGTGCAACTTGTTGATGATTGATTTGTTTGTCCTAATTTGGTACATTTGTAGATTTGGAGGCTGTGGAATGTGCACAAGAACGCCAGTTGCGTTTGTAAGTAGTCAAATGTATTTGCTTTCCTGTGTGTTCTCATTTTCATGAACATCGTACGTAGGTGGTTTGAAAGTTTTTTTTTCCTTTTATGGCTATTTTCTATATGACTCCTGGTACATCCTTTTCATTTCTTTAATAAGACCAAATCTCATTTTCCTGGCTCCACAGAATCACGCATTGTCTTAGCTCCACAGAAATAAAATAACTCAATTCTGTGTGCATCATCAGGGAGTATGAGAGCCTGTGCGGTGGAACTTTGGACTAGTACATAAGTTTCAAAAATTGGAATTTTTTAGACATATTTGTATGCATGTCTAGAAGTTTTGCAGCAGTTGCATGCTTAGAAGTTAGGGGAAGAAATTGAATGTTGTTATATCGTGGTCCATTTTGTATATCCTTGTATGTCCCCATCTTCAAGGTTTTGTCTTTAGCATCAATCCAGCATTGCTGATAGTCAGCTCAAGAGATTCTTAGTTACTAATTTTTCTGTACAAATGTCATATATTGCTTATACAACCAATTTGTCAATCTGTTGACTAGTGATTTCTTTCATACTTTATAGGTTTCGATTCTTACTGGGACACTAGCTCGTCTGGATAGAGATGCACCCCGGTGCAGATAGTACGTGTTTTGTTGTTTGAGTTGCTTCATTCATAGCAGAATCTTCAAAATGGACAAATTAAGTTGTGTTTTTATCAATATTGAGATGATGATAAGTGTACTTTTTTTGTGGTATAGGTTTGGTCATTCTTCTCTCTCCTTTACAGACTGCATCTGGGACAAAGGGGGGGGTCAAGTGGTCGAAATCGAACCTTGTACATCTATTTTTATTTTAGATTGGTTCTATTAATTCGTCGAAATCGAACGCTTATGGTATGATACTCTCATTGGCCAAAGAAAAGAACCTTGATTTGAAGAATGTTACACTCAATCCACGACTATAGAAGCTTTTGGTCCAAGCTATTGTAAATTTGTAATATTGCATAGGTTCAGTTCCACTTATTTGGAAGATTTCTAATAACCTTGGTTTATTCATTTATGTATAGATTGCAATGCACAAACTCCGGGTATGCAAGATATCTTTCACCGTCAATCGCTACTTGCCTGACAGAAGGTATGTTCTGCAGTCAGTGCATAGTTACTGATTATTACCTCTTTCTTATAAAGTCTGAAACGTAAACTAATATTACTTCCCTCCATTTTTATCATCCGTGAACAGTTATGAAGATTCAGGAGTTGATGAGTTGATTGTTGAAGACTCTTGGAAGAGACAAGTTGGGGGGCTCTCGCTATCACACTATGAGCAATATTCCTTGTTAATCTCACTGTCATTTGAAGTTTAGATGAGAAAGTTGAAACATCTCTGAGATTTACCAAATTATTCCTATTTTGCTTCCGTAGTGTGCAAGTTGGAGTATGGTCTATTAGAGGCTAGTCAAAACTTGGGCAAGTCCTGTAGTGTGCCAACATCATAGACACTGGCACTATTTTGTTGTTGATATAATCATTAAAGCTAGGACCACTGGCACTATTATCTTATTGATCTAATCAGTAAAGTTATGACTATTGTGAAGATCTTTGTACCATAATGTTGTAAAATGTTGCAAGGATAAGTGATTGTCTTATCAGGTCAGGGTTCAGTTTTATTTGTAATACTAGAATTTCGAGATTACCAATACAAATCTTGTAATCAATTTTTTTTTAATTCTGATAGCAAATTTTGCAACGGATATAAGGGTTCCTTAAATTATTATATACGTTGCATTATGTTTAATTAAAACAACGGATGACTTTAATTAAATTAAGCAACGCATATAAAAGTTGCCTAAAATTTGTGACGCCATGTGGGCAACGTACTTAAGCGTTGCTTAAACGTGGTAAATTGGTGTAGTATTTTTTTACGCGTGCCAGTCAAACGCTTGGTCACACTTGGTTTGTAACACTATGATTTTGTGCGTGTGCCATTCACATGCGTGACATATTTTTCCACCCAAAAATCCTTTAACAAGAGGATATTTCCTACCTAACCTAGCTAATCCATTCCAATCTCGAATTTTCTTTCATTTCTCTCTCTTGTCTCAAACCCGACTCTATTTTCTCTTTTCTGATCTTTGAAAAACCAATGTTCAATCAACTGTTAATCGAGTTTAAGGTTTCGGTTTCGGTTTTTATCCGTGTAAGTCATCATTAGTTTTTTTTCTATTTTAAGGTTTCATCATCTGTTATATCAGATTTTAGGGTTTCATCATTAGGGTTTTGTTCATGTTTTGGGTTCGATTTGTAGAGAGCTTTCTGAAGCTGGTTACTCTGGTGTTATAGTTAGGGTTACTCTTACGAGAATATAATGACGGCAAGGGTCGTGTTGTCTTGAACTTATCGACCAAAAAAAAACCCTAGAAAATGGTTTCAATACACACAAAATCGAAATCCCCCCTTGACAAGAACTTCAATTTCATTAACAAAGATTGCACTTACCTCAGAAGCTACACTCATCTCCAGCTCCTCCTCCACTTCACTTTTCATCACACCGTCAATGGCGTCTAACAGTGGCGAAAGTCGAGGCACTGTTAATGATGGTAGTAAGGTTTTCAAAATTTCTTCATCAAGTAGTCTCAAAATTCGAAGAGGTGATATCACCAAGTGGGCTATCAATGGTTCTTCTGATGCCATTGTAAGTTTTCTTAAAATTTCTTAGATTTCTATCTTTTAGCTCAATTAAATTTGGTTCCTTTGAATTCACTCTTAAATCTCTAGGGTTTCGTCACAAATTTACTAATTCCATGGGTTTATGTCTAGTGGGTTTAGTGGCCTGATAGTGGTGGTGGTAGTCAAAACTGCAAACCCCACTCCAGAGGTGGTGATGGTGGTGCAGGGTGGTACGGAGGTGGTCAGATTGGTGACCAGAAATGTAAACTTCATTAATTGTGAAGGTGGTGGTCAGAATTGTAGACCTCATTCTGGAGGTGGTGGGATTGGTGATCTGATATGTAAACCTCATTGCGGTGGTGGTAATGACTAATAAGAGCTCCGAATTGGGAGAATTTTACTAATAGGTGGAGGTGTAGGTGTTGGTCAGATTTGTATAATTCATTGTGAAATTTCTGTGACATTTTATATTGGCTTGCATTGTCCATGTGGGAATGTTCTGTGATATGAGTCTTTGATGACCCTTTTCTTGTGACAGGTAAATGCAGCTAATGAACGGATGCTTGGAGGTGGGGGAGTTGATGGAGGTAAACACGCACTAAACCCATGGCAATAAGGTTTTAGTTTCTTTGTATTTTTAAGCTCATGGGAGACGAATTGGTACTTATTAGTTAGATAGTTGGTCTTATACTGTTTTGTATGAACTGTTAAACATGATCTCAAGTTTATGGCGATTCGTATAGGCTAAAATCTAATAATGTTTGTACAGAGGATTTAAGTTTCCAGTTTCGCATGTTATTCACACTGTTGGTCCTATTTATGAAATTCAATCACCCAGAAGTTACTCTAAGAAATGCATAAAGGTATGTCTATATTGATCCCAAAAAATTGAACACTTAAGAATATTCAGCGTTGAATTGTGTTGTAGTTTGTAATGGCAATGTCACTTAAATGTTGAGTTGTTGATGTTATATATGATGTTTACTTATGTAGTGGTGGAGTTGAGGGCTGCACATTTGATAACGATGTTTACTTATGTACATATAGATTCTCTTTTAGTGAGTAAAACCTCTCAAGGAAGTTGTGAATTCTTAAAGATAAACTGTTTGAATTTTGGCCTGGCCTTTCACCTTTGAGATCAGCCAAAGTATATTTTATCATTAACTTAATGATGAAATAGTTTTTGAGAGATAAAATTCATATTGTTATACTGTTTATTAGAGCGAAAAATTCTTGTAACTGTTTTTGAGTGCTAACATTGTTAGGTTGAATGGAAAAAAATTATCGATAAAACAAATCCCTAGTAACTTGAACTAAAAGTCTTGATTTTATAAACTTAAATCTTAGGGTTCAACCTTCTTTGCTGAGTATGACCATACTTGGTCAGGATATGTTCTATAGGCTAGCTTTGTGTCCTTGAGTTCTCAAGTCTTAGTTACAATGAGAAAGAAGTTCAACAAATGTTACAAATCCGATAATTTTTGTTCACCGTTTTATCTATTACATATTTTTCTCCTAATTTAGTGCCATTTTCTATTTAGTTATCCATATGAAGAAGCTGCTAAAATTGTAATATCTACTGTGATGGAATAAGACGGTGACTTCAAAGAGGTAATGTCCCTTTGTGTTTGCTCCGTGCATTAAAGTTCTTTAATCATTCAGCTGATTTTTCTGTGCATGACTTCCCTTGAGTGACATGCTCAATGAAATTTATTAAAAACATAATCTTGAAATAATTCAGCTTTTATCCTAGTTTAGGGCATTGCAGCTTGCTGTTGCTATATGAAAAGAGTATTATAACATCACAAGATATAAATTTGAACATTGCACTACATCTTGGAAGTACTTCCTTGCGTTTTCTGGTTGGAAAATATCAGTTTAACAAGTTTTTCTCCCATCCTTCTTAAATTCCACATGTTCAGTTAACTCTTTCTATTTGATTGTAGGTGCACTTTGTACTACAAACTTGATCTACACCCCCCTGTGTACTAGTTTTTGTTTTCCTTTTTTAAACTAGTTTTTCTCTCTCATTCTATATATTTGCAAGTACTAACTGGAACCTGTTGTTGATTATGTAGAAGGAGATGGGGCACTATTCAGACAACACTTAAAGAAATGAGTTAATAAATCTCTAACTTGATCTATTTGTTGGCGCTTGAGAGTGGAGGCTTGCTAAATATTAGTTCTGCATTACGGCTTGGGTTATGGATGTTTGATTTGTCTGTCATGCAATAAATGCAGGTAATTCCTGTGAATATTTTATCATATTTCGTAGAATTACCACTGCTTAAAACTTATCCATATTAACTGAAGAAGATTTCAGTAAAATTATTGTGTGTTTGATTTGCTTAGGAAACTGCTGCTGGTGGGGGACGTGGTATGCGTCTCGCAAAAGAACCCGGGGAGTTTGTCAAGTTATTACAGGTACTTTCTGGATCTTGGTACTGTTAATTACTAAATCGGTCACTGGAGCTTGGTGCTGTTACTTCTTCTCTATTTTTTTACTAAGTTTACTTCAACCTTGCATGAAAAGTCAAGGGTACTTTTGCGTGGCGAAGCTGCTCCATGATGTGAGTTCTCTTAATTCATTTGTTGTAGTGTAATTAGTCTTCATTTTTTAATGTATTGTTTATTTTTCTTAGTTATGTATTGTCCATTCCAGGCCGGCTTTCCTGAGGGTGTTCTCAATATGATTTCTATATATAGTCCTACGGAAGGTGCAACACTTGCTAGTCATATGGATGTCGACAAGGTTTGTTTTCGTATATCCGAGGAAGATTATATATCGAAGACCGCATAATTAAAACAATATTTTGTTTTCTCAGGTATTAACATAGAAAAGGCTGACTTCT
The DNA here is from genome assembly GCA_023531105.1 of Papaver atlanticum. NCBI lineage: Eukaryota > Viridiplantae > Streptophyta > Magnoliopsida > Ranunculales > Papaveraceae > Papaver > Papaver atlanticum. The sequence continues at coordinate 2,010,957 of JAJJMB010013076.1, forward strand.
TTTCAGCTTGCTTTCACATGATCAACTATAACCAACAAAATTGTTTCTGAACTGGCTGGAAGAAGCAACCTTAAGCTAGTGACGCTGGAGCTTGGAGGCAAAATCTCCATTCATTGTATTGTATGTGAAGAAGCCACATTGACAAGGCTGTTGAAACTGCCCGCTTAGCTCTATTCTTTAAGCAGGTAATTATGTTCCCGGTACCCTTTTGTTTCTTAGTGTTGCTTATGTTTTCTCATTTACTTGCACCTCTCTGTATGTTTAGTTGTCTGCTGGTAAATTTCATAAATTTGGTAGCCTTTAAGTTGGTATTCTTATAGATGTTTTTGGTTTGTTTTGTGCAGTGTAGGTTTGGAATTACGAACTTAAAGCCAGGTATTACAAAGAACTTGACGAAAAATGTTGCAAGGATAGCTTAGGGCTGATTTGTGCTTGGCGACTAGTGGTTGGGAAGTGCTCGACTCATTAGGTCCCTTAGCAGCTGCAAGTGTTGTAAGTTTCTATATTATATCTGTGATTTTAGTTAGAAGAATTTGTGAACTGAACTTAAGAGCTTAGAAAGTTTCTATGAACTGAATTTAGGAACTTAGGAACTTTTGTATTCCCTTAGAATTTGGTACTTAGAAGAGTTTGTGTTCTACTTTGACATGAAGTGGTTGAATGTGATATAAATTGATTGTTGAATGTGGATAATGGATGGAATGAAAGTTGGACGTAGGTTAATTGAAATTTCCGCTTATTTTCGGCAGAAAATGGACTGCGGGTCAATACTGACCTAGTCAAAATTGGTCAGTATTGACTAATTTTGACCAGGTCAATGTTGACTAGCAGTAAAAAAAAATTGTTGTTACAAAAGAATTTATAACGGCTTCCAGCTATTTAGACCTGACACGTAGTAATGGCTTCAGCTTGTTACTAATATGACACGTAGTAACGGCTCTCTTCTGTTCCGACTCGGTTGTTACGAAATAATTTGTAACGGATTTCATCTGATACTACGTGTCGTTTTGTAACGGCTTGCCCCTATTACAAACGTTGTTACAATCCGAAATTCGTAACGGCTACATTTCCGTTATGAAAAAATTGTAATACCCACTTTTGAAATAGGTGAGAACCGTTACAACCCCGATTCGTAACGGTTTATTTCTGTTTCTAATCCAGAAATTTGGTGTAGTGGGAAGAGGCTTTGTCAAAAACTCTAACATATCTTTATTTTTAAAGATTAATAGAGTGATTACCAGACAGCTTTGTTCCTTTGCTGTTTGGAAGACGATCAAAAAGAGCTGAGTGTTGAAGACTTTACATGGTAAAACAACTCGAGATATTGATTTTTATCTTGGGATTCATGTGCGTTGGCCAGACGGTTGTAGGCGCAGGGATACTGAAGGAACTAAGTAACTAGGGGTAGATTACTTGGTCTCAACTATACAAAGTTGGCTTTGTTCTTTGTATAGCGGCTTAATTATGAGAATATTCAAAACTGGACTAGGTCCTGGGCTTTTTCAGCATTTGCGGTTTCCTCGTTAAAAAAATCTTGTTGCGTGATTTACTTTTTTCGCAATGATAATTGTTTTATTATAATTAAAAGTACATACACTAGTACGTTAATCCAAGCTAGGCACTTGATAATGATCATATAATATATCGGTTTGTTACCGTAACTATTATCAAGTGTATACCTTGTTTTCGATCACACTATGTATCAGACTTATAGGTTGAAACGAAAAGATTGTGGTGCACTTGGGTAACCTCGTCATTTCAATTGGTATCAGAGCAGGCAAACAAGAAAATATCAAACAATCTGTATTTGGTGCGATCCAACCTATAATACTTTAATCCAATGGCCGATTCAATTAACATATTGCAAGATTGCGAATACTCAAAAGTTGAAAATGTTGCTACATCTATGACCCATGATCTTGGAGTTAAAATGATCAATAACATGTTTACTATGTCTGACTCTGATGTCAAAGGAGATGCTAGAAAAGAGTTAGCAAAACTCCATCCCATTAGACGTCTGTCTTTTGAAATACTAAGATTAAAGGAAGAATCTAATCTTCTCATACAAGAAGTCAGAGATAAAGACATTCAGATTGATACTCTATCCAAAGAGAATATGGATCTCTTTGTCAAAGTAGAAGTTCTTGATGAAGCTCTCATTCAAGACAAGGATTTTAATCTAAGACCCTGACTAATGAATGTGATAAAATTTCTTCTGATGAAGAAACCAAAACTTATTGCTCAACTTTTACAGATCGTGATAACAAGTCTTGTTCAATTACACCTGAAACAGATCATAATAAAGGTAATCTGCCTAAAAACATCAATTCATAAGAGAATGAAGAACCTTCTTCTACTGCTACTGATGATCAGAAGATATCTAATTCAAATGAAACTTTGAACCGATTTCGTGGAAAGGATTATAAAAAATATAACTTTCAGACACTTGACAAGAAACTTATGGTGCTCCAAAATACTCTTGTAAGAGTGTTAAAAGAAGTATCTTGTCTTAAAAGGCTAAAAGATCATTCCTCGGTAGAAAGACAAATCATGGCCCGAACCGACTATATCAACTCAAATTGTTTAAACAAAAGAGTTGATGATCACTTATGGAAAAAGGATCCACCTCATTCATGTAGAAACACCTTGGATCACATGAAGGTATTTCACCTGCTGAAAATTTCCAGAAGAAAAGAAATGAGACAATTTATACTAAGTAAAACTATCAGAAATGGGTTCAGAAAAATCCTGCAATTTCTTCTAATGGTCGGATTGATGTATATATGAGTAAATCCTTAGAAAGAGAAGATAATATCATTAACAAAATTAAGGGAGATTTTTCTATCTCTGAAAATTCTCAAATCAGTCCAGTTTCTCCTCATGATCCTAGTTGCACCATCACAAGGAAAGATCAACCTATTGGGAGAGATTGTTTTGGGAAAAAATCTCCAAAAAGAAACATGAACTATGGTTCTGATACTCATTGTAAGCATGAAAAGGCTTACTCCAATATAACTTAGTTGTATGGAGATTGTGCACGCTCAAATAGTTTTGTACTCATATTACTAAGGATTAGGAAGCACATGAAACGAGAGAACATGTCTTGTGTTTGTAAATATCATAATAATCATGACAAAAGTGGGTAACTACGAACCCATGTTTTCTAAAGTTCATGTCAACACCGATTTTTGGTAACTAGGGTTTATTTAAAAAAAATCGGATTTTAAATGTTACCTTATGAAGAATATTCTCTTCTTAGATTGAGGGGTTTAAGAAAATGTTATGGAAAACTATTTTGATTTACATAAATCTCTTTGTTATTTCCTTTCTGAAAGAATTCTCTCTTATATGTATTGATAAACCCTGATAGATCCTTATTTAACCTTCGAGCGTGCCTCCAATAACTCGCAGTATTACAAAGGCAAATAAAGAGGAAGCTCAAAAAGTTAAGGAGTGTCAAGTAATCAGTACAGAAAGGAAGAAGGCGGTTGTCTCAAAAACCATGTCCGATTATGATTCTGACAGTTCTACTGGATCTCAAGAGCAAAGTAGTTAATATCGTGTGTCGGTATCGTATCGGCCGAGTCCGAGAAACCTATACAAAAGATTATATCGGTTTTTATAGGTGATACATCATTAAGAATAAAATTTTAAACATTTAAAAATGTTTCAATCTAAAAATATTGGTGTTATATAATGCTTTAATTCTCAAGATCAAAGGCTTCACAGTACAAACTAAAGGGTACAGAAGAAAAAGATGATTAGTAAGAAGGATTTTGTTTACAAATTTTCAGATATAAAGTATTTATTTTACAAAATTACCATTACCGATATTATCAAGGTATTAGTGAACCCGATATATCGGTTTGTACCGGCCGATACGAGCGTTTTTATCGTTCAATCCTTGTATCGCCGATATTTTAGATATCGTAAAGGTTTTACCCGATACGCGATAAAAACCTATAATATCGGCCGATACAACCGATATTGACTACCTTACTCAAGAGGAGTCTTTCCTACTTGCTTTTAGTTTTCAAGATCCGAAAGAAACCAAGTGGATACCTATTGATAGCATGGTGAACTTCATCACTGGTTTTGAGGAGATGAGAACCAATCTCATTATAACGGTTAGAAATCAAGCACTAGTGGAAAATGCAAAAAAAAAAAGTCTGCCAGAAAAACACTTAAAACCTCTAAAAAAGACTGCTTCTGGGAGCCCTAAGATGGTAGTCTTATTTCTCAAAACGTCTGCTTTTGAGATTCTTTGATATTTTCAAATTACAACTTCCTTGAACAGCCCAAAAAAGCAGCTGGTGGAACCATACGTTTCATTAATTAATAATACAAAAAAAAGATTTGGTTCAGCTGAATCTTTAGCTGAAATAAAATATGATTGACACAAACAAGAAACTGAAACTGAATCAAACTTATATTCACTAATTCATTGTACAACCCCAACAAACTACAATTACTCAAGTTCTAAATCTGCAGAAAAATCACTGAACATGTGGAATTCATTTTATTATGACAAACTACAATCAGTTCAAAATCTGAAATAATTTACGAAACATGAAGAAATCTAAAAAGAAAATCATTGTACAAAATTACCAAAGGAAACATGAGTGATGTTTCACGTAACCAGAATGCTTCTCCATAGTCCCGGCCATTTTTAGGTGGTGTCTTTGAATAAGTGGAATCTGTAACACTTGAAATAGGAAGTTGTTGCACTTGGTTTTAAGTCAGAAACTGATAGGTCAAAGAGCTTGCTACTGCATTTTAAGATCCCTGAAAGCAAAAAGCAAGTCATAAATCCAGTGAAGATTAACAAAGAGACAACTAGATGCAAATATACAACTAGATGTGAACTAAGACGTAACCAGGATTTGTAGTGACTATTGTAATGACTGCAAAATAGTGGTTATCTCATCAGCTACAACTATTGTAGTGACTGCCAAATAGTTTATTATCTCAGCAAGCTTCAAGCTTTTCCAGATAACAATATTATGAAACATAGCCCCAACTGAGATGTAACATAGTAATGATGTTATCGTATAATGTGGTTCAAATTACAGACGCACGTGCAAATAGAGCACACATTAGCAAATGCAACTGGTAACACTTGAAGACCCAAACCAAATCATGCCAAACATGAGTTTCATAAGATACTCAACTAAAAACCATACCGTGGAGATCATGTATTATGTAAGCCATGCTACGAGTACACAAGTATGACTAATTGTTGTAACTGGTAACTACTAAAGTACATGATTTCGTTGAAATTACAAGCTCCGTTACTTGCTTGGTTGAGGACTAGAAACATCGTGTATCGGTATATCAAAACCAGAAAGATTTTCCTTGTCTTTGAGGTTTATCGTGAGAAACTATGCTAAACCTCCTATCATTAGAACAACTGAAATATCTAAATAGCTTAATGACAGTTACAAGAGAACACGCAAAACAGATCAAACGATGAATACTGGGAAACGAGTGGAATTTGTGGCCACTTACAGGAGATCGGAGATCGAATAACATGGTCCACTAGAAGTTGAAGGCCTGCATAGTACATAACTGCAAGTAATCGTTGAGCATTGGACAACGCAATAGGATCTTTGTTTCCAAGCACCACTTTCGGAAGTTTTTCAACCATCCTGTCATAAATTCTTACTTGGATCTGAGACAACCAGTGAAATAATTAGACCGAACTAATCAAAGCATACAAGCCAGTTAATGATCTCAGCAATTTCTCCTTGTATAAGTTATTTCTCACCCAGCATAAGGGAACATTCAATAGAATCATGTGATGCTATAACAGACAAAAGTTGTGCTTAACATAGTGTAAAGTAACAGGATTACAGGAATCAACATACCTTAAAATAGGCGTGCTCACAGGCCTCATTTGTTACAAATTCTGCATCATCAGCCAGAAGAAGTTGGTTAAACCTCATAACAGGTGTGCAATAAGAGATAAGAAGGTATAAAATAGCAGATGATAAGATGTCCTTAGTGATTTATTCATGTGGATGCGGAGCTCATTTGTAAAGTAAAAGTATATGTGAGTTGACTAAGACTACTTACCGATAAAGCATAGTTTAAGCTGTCTCCAGTTTTAAAATCACGGATCACCTCAACACTGTAAATTTCAAGTATGATTACTATAACATCATAGAAATTTTACTCAATGTGATAAAAATATTCAGATACAGACATATGCCTCTGAGTACTCACGATACTACAGTTCCAATGCGTGAAAAGATTGTATTCAAATCCTCATCCTGCATTAACACGAAAACAGAATATCAAGGAATTAGCTATGATATTACGACTCTGAAAATACAATTTCAAGCAATAAACAAGGAAGGAAAATTTCAGACAATTCATAACGAGGACTCACTTCAGTAACCGGATTAAGCTTGCAAACGAATAAAACATTTTCTGGAGGTTTCATATCAGCATCAGGAATGTCACCAATCTGGAAAATCCAAACATGGCACATGTAAACAACTATTCATAGAATTGGATCTAATAACACAAATAACTGAATAAGAGAAATAAATCTGGATCATACACTCTCAAGAACCACAACGCTGGAATGTGCCTCCTTTTTCCGAATAACCTCCTCAAGCTCTCCTGCACCCAGTTGTTCATCAGTAGGCACCCAATCATCTTCGAGTCACACCTCGTCATCAATCTGAATACCTCGGCAAAGAAAGGATAAAGGGACATTAACAAGATGGAATTTGATTACTAAATAAAGTTGAAACAAGAGCAAAACCCATCTGTAGCTAGTATTCAAATTTTCAGAATACTGACAGAAACGTAAATCCTAACTTCTTTACATATTTGAATTGATATCCCACCAACTCAGTAACTTATTGCTCATGAGCAATAACTATATCACACACAGTATTCATAAGTTCTGATATATATTTGAGCAACTATGTTCTGGGACCTTTTCTCAGCTTCCTTGGCTTGTTTCCTGATTAAACCCTGGATACAGAACAACACAAAATTCTTCATTAGACGCATATGACAAAAAAAAAAAAATCTTATAGGTGCAAACCATATATATAGACTATATAGAATGTAGTCATTCTCATAAAACTTCAATGTTATATGGATAGAGATGAGTGACAACCAGAGATGATTTCTAACATACACCTAACTAATACCAAGTCGAACTTCTAGGTAAAATACTGTTGCACCATCAAAGAAAAAGCCCAAGTCTCCTCATTGCAGGGCATTTACCAACTAAAATCCCAAACCTTAATGCTATTATTATCCTTAAAAACCCCTTACTTGATTCTGCTTTCTTAAATAGATGCATGTGCTCACACTGCAAGAGCTCCTCGAATTCTGCCGCTAGGATTTCGCTTGGCTACAAATGAAGAGAAAAATAAAACATGTAAAAGTCAAATTATCATGCCCAAATTGAACCCCATATCAGCAATACACACGAACTAAAATCTAAAATTTTCAATTTTTTTGTATTCCAATAAAAAACAACAACATAAAACCAAGATTCTACAACTCCATATAAACATAAAAACCACAGTAGATATTCAATCAATAGTCTGAATAAACCCTGTGAACTTTTAAACCATAAATATCAAACCAAAACCAAAAACAAATTAGACCAATACATACAATTCAATCGGAAAAAAATCACAAAAATTCTAAGAAAACACTGTTAACTTGAGTAATACCATGAGAATCATGAAATGAATACCAATCTATGATGGGGTTAAATCCTTCTTTGAGAAGTTGCAGATGATTTCTTCAACCTAAAAGACTCAAAAAACAAACATAAAATCCATCAGTTAGGGTTAAAGATCAAAAATAGAATTATGGAATCGTTTCAAAATTAGATTTAGGGGTTTTGTTACTTACTCTAGTAGATGAGATCTTCAACCTATTGGAGGAGTTATCTTGTAGGGAAAAGTAGAAAAGGGAACACCTTACTGCAAAAACAAGAGAAGGTGAGAGAAATTAAAATCGTTGATAATGCTAAAAGTCTATCAAATTTATCAAACAACAACAAGTTCGATATTACCCTGATGATTTCAGGAGCAAATCAAGTAGATCTTGGGTTACAAAGTTTGCTTTTGATTTCTACTGATACATGGGTTAGGGTTTTTGATTTCTGCTGAAAGATTGGGTTGTTTGGGTTGCTTTTGATCTAGGCTCACGATTCATCTGCTGAGAACAAGAAGTTGGATTCATGATTTCATAGCATGAATCTAATGAAATAAGAGAACTAGGAGAGACTGAAGATTGTTTGGATAGAGAAGCGAAGATAAAAAATGAATGAAGAGAGAAATATGGGACCATGTAAAGGCGGATATTTTTTATTAATAAAATAACCTTCAGTATTACGACTTCCTGGAGTGCTCGATTTACTTTTCCGTGTTAACGTCTTCCCTTGGAAGCCGGGTCCATTAAGAGAATCCTTGGAAGTCGTTTTTATAAAACCCAAACAGACTTAAAAAACCCATTTTACACTATTGAAGATTGGTTGAAAGACAGAATTGAAGAAACAATAAGTTAATAACTGATCTAGCAGAGATGAAACAACAAGTTGAGAAAATCAAAAAACAAGAGATGGTTGCTAAGTCTATTGAGACATGATTCAAGAGTTTAAACAGTGAAGAAATCTCAGTGACTGATTATGCCTCATCACATGTGTTAAGAAGGGTGTTTAGGAAACCATCATTTATAAAACATAACAAAAATAAATTATTACCTATTATTACAATTTTAAAAAAAATTACCGTGTCATATGAGTTAATAACTTCCTATTTTACAGTAACACCAACACAATCCCTGGCCGTTACAGCGTGGGTCATATTCTAGTTGGCTAATACAATATATTAAGGCATATCAAGCCTTAAAAAGAACTCATCTATAATCGCAAATGATAACAGGAATTCCCACAACCATGGTCACTATATAAGGTCACTACAAATGGTAGTTTCAATGATGAATTTCTTTACCCCGACAGAATTTGTCTTGTACTTCTTCATAAGTGATTCATATATTTGCGTTGCAGTTCCTAGTGGTTGATAAACACTATAGAGAGAATACCCAAGAAAGATAAGAATACAATGCTTCAATAGGAAATCTGAATATTTTTGTTCTTCTACTGCAGATACTTGACGTAGATTCTCTTTCTCCTTTATTTTCGAAGGATCTTTAGTCAAATAAGAAACCAAATCCAAAGTTGTCAAATAAAACAACACTTATGCCTGCTATCGCTTGAAATCCAACCCATTGAATTTCTCTTGTTTTTTAGCATGAGGGTGCGATGCAAATGCAACCTTGGAGGGACCAGCAACATTGTTGGAACCATTTCCAACATTTTGGTTTTATGTTTCTTGCGCGTCATTATCTGAAACAGAACAACCCAATCAATAAACAAGATTATAACGATTAAATGTCTTCATATTGTTGAAAATCTTGTTACAGATTCACCAAAGACGATACAAATCGTATATCACTTTACCAAATCACTGATTCCAAATCGGTATTAGTAAAGCACAGTTCAAACTTGTAAAGATAATCTTTAAAAAAAATTAAAGAAAGGGAGGGGAAGAAGAATAATTGAACAAGCAATTAAACAAACAAACTGTGTGTATTGAGGCGAGTCTTCTCTTTACTTAAGACATTTAATGTTTTTCCTTAGATGCTGATACAGGTTATGGCATATGTCTCCAGCGTTCAACAATACCTTTGGTGTTCTTTAACAATACTTCTATGAACGCCAAACAATGAACACAGATTAATATAACGCAAGCTCTCTTTTACAAACTCTCAGAATATCAAATGGAATAAACCAATTTTCTGTGTGTCACGGTCCGCACCAAAACAGTGCTTTACCCCTAGATGTCTAGTCGACTGCTGCGCCTCAACGCATTTCGGAGAGGACCGGCTACTCAACAAGAAGATTTTAAATACGTTTTGAAATAACACATTTAGTAATGGTTGGTAACAGTTGCAGCTGTTACAACTCGTTGCTATTAAAAGGTTTTGATTGTTCCCAACGGTCATCTATCAACAGTTATAACAAACTGTCACCAAATCAAATGAAGGTAACTGTTCCCAACAGTCACTTCACAACAGTTTTTAATAAACTGTCACTACATAGAGAGACGCAACTGTTCCTTAACAGACACTTGCAACGGTTAGCAACCGTGGCCAATTTCAAATGGTTAAATCTTGACCGTTATTTTCCATCTCTTGCAAATGTTCCAAGATGCACAAACTCTATTGCACAAACTCTATTGCAATTTCTAACTAGATGGTGGACTCATAATGAAGCTCTAACTTGTATAGTTCATCTCCTCAACTTTAATGAGGATGATTTTAATAAAATAAAAACATATGTTTCCTTAAGCCATAAACATGTTAGCACAGTCCAGTTTACACCTCTTTAAGCCTCTAACAGCCAGTACTTCAAACAACCCATAAATCTTAAGATAATGAAAATGGGAAAGAATCAGTAAAACAAATCCTAAAATTATAGGATACTTGTCGGACTTCCAGTTTGCATCATATTTGTAGGATAACAATGAAAATAAACAAAAAGGTTGCCATCATAATTTTATCAGATGTCACACTGCAAGAGGCGATGCTCTTGGTATTATTCTTAGAGGAGTGGACTTCTTCAATGACATCTCTATTTTTCCATTCATGTCTAGGGATTCAGGAGTGACGCCATTCTCAAGGGTCCAATCGAAAGATTGGAGCAATGATCCAACCAACATGGGAAGAATTTGGTGAACCATTGGGAGTCCAGGACAGATACGTCTTCCAGCTCCAAACGGTAAGAACCGATAATGTCTTCCACGGTAATCAGTAGTATTTCCTAAGAAACGATCTGGATTGAACGTGAATGGATTATCCCATGAAGCTGAATCCCTTCCAATGCCCCAAGTATTAACCAACACCGCCGTGCCCTTAGGTATAATATACCCCATGAATTCAGTGTCTTTAACAGTAGTTCGTGGAATTAGTAAAGGAGCCACTGGATTTAATCTCATTGCTTCTTTAATTACCGCACCAAGATAAGGTAAACTTTCAATATCACTTTCTTCAATTTTTCTGTTATAGCCAACAACTTGGGCAATCTCATCTTTGGCCTTCCTCATTACCTCTGGATTGCGAACAACTTCTGTCATTACCCATTCTACGGTAGACACTGTTGTGTCAGTTCCACCGCTAATTGCTTCCTGAACAAAATTAGAAAAGTATATGAGCAACGGTATGTAAGATTGATTAATAGTAAGCAGATTATCTTTATAAGCATTTTGTGCATTCTTGAATAATTAATTGACTATAAGAACAGTGCAATGGTAAATTCTTTTCAGATTATATACCATCCAATTCTGCAAGTTTGTTCCAATATATGAATTTACTCACCATTATAAACGCACTAATGTGTCTGTCTGACATTTTCCTTGGTTCATCTTTGCCACTGCCTTCGAAATCCATCAAGAAATCCCAAAAATCCTTCTCCTCGTTATTGCGTGTAGCAACATCCCTGCTTTTTCGCTCCTTTGCAAACTCATCAATAATATTTTGAAATGCATCGACTGCCTTCCTCGTTCTGTTGGCCAAATTCTGTGGATCTAACTTTTGTAACCACGGAAAGAAATCAGCTACATTAGGCTTTGTAGATAACGCTCCAATCTCCTTAAGCACCTGATAGAGTTCATTTCCAGATGCCGATTTTAGATCCATAAAATCTTTAGAAAAGAAGAGATTTCCAAATAGATTGGTTAAGCCAACAAAAGTTAAGTGTTTTATTTCAACACTTCGACCTTCCTTTTCTTTTAGCGATATCCATTGTATCATCTGATCTACAAATTGTCTTCGTCTACCTAAAGTATTCTTTATTGAGGTACGAGAGAAGATGGTTGCATATAGCCGCCTATTCATTCGCCAGATTGGCCCATTGGGAGACAACAATGGAGTTGGGCCATACTCATCACCTGTTGATTTTAGCACTTCTCCTAGATAACGATTGGAGAAGGCTTGATCATGGCTTTTGAATAACTCCGTAGCAGCATCTGCGGAAGCAATAACTAGTGTATTCACCTCGCCCATACGTATCATAAAAACCGGACCATATTTCTTTTGAAGTTGTACCAATCTTTTGTGTGGCGCCTTGTAGTGATAGCCTAAATCTAAGAGGTTTCCGATCAATGGCCAACCTGGAGGACCCGGTGGTAACCGTCTTGAATTGCTTTTATTTCTCGTGCTAACACAACTGTGGAGGAGTAGGAGGAGTAGCAGCGGAGATGCAAATGCAAGGGAAAAGGCTATCCAGAAAAACATGTCGCTCGTGGACATGGGACCTTTCATGTTACAGGGTCTGGGTTGGGTTCTGTATCAGCAAATATATACTATAACAAAATTTCAAAACAAACCAACTAAAAAGACAGCAAATATACCGACGAAGACAAGAAGATGTACCCCTTACTGTTTTTGTAGGGTGGCCAGCTGGCCCCAAAGGGACCCACACCCAAATATGGGAGAGTCAATGCTAAATCACGTGGTTTGCTCTGTAAGACACATATTGTGCCTGGCTAGTCGGTGTCTGGAAGTTCCAAATCATCCATTTTTATAAGGTTTAATACCATAATTTTCTTCAATTTGTGATAAAATATTGTGGAGATAATAAAGTATAATAGTAGGATAACTTAAATTCTCAATTGCGTATGCATCTCGAAGTTGGAGCACTTGATTTACTGAATCCCATTTTCAAATCGTATAGCAGGGTTATGAAACCCGGACCGGACCGGTCCGACCGGAGAGCCCGTGAATTGTTGATGAAACTGGATTGGGTTAATGCTAACCCAGTCATTTCTCTAGAAAATCGGGATTTTTTTCTTGTGAACCGGGTGATCAGGCCGATCGGACTAGCAAACCATCTGAACTGGTTTTAACCAGGGATAACCGTGTCCTAGTTGTAAAATAAAATGAAAATATGGTGAACTGGGGTTTGTTAAATGACGAGGGTACCCAAGTATACTACAATCTTCTCGTTTGATCACAAATCAAGACCCACTGTGTATAAACCTCTTTAAGCAAAAATCACAAAAATAATATTTCAACACGGTGGCCATTTTGAACAGGGTTAGTCCGAACTGGCCTAACAATGAGCGAAGTTAAATCCAATTGGCGAATCACAATACACCTTGTGTGATCGTCTATGGATAAAAGATCGAGACAATACGAAAAGAAGATGTTCACTTGATAATAGTTACAGTATAAGACCGAAACACTATGAGATCAATATCAAGTGCCTAGTTAACGTACAAGTGTATTTACTTTAATTATAATATAATATAAAGATAATTATAATGCGGAAATAAAGTAAAGTACACACCAGAATTTCGTTAACGAGGAGAACTACAATCTTGTAGAAAAACCCCGAGGCCTAGTCCAGTTTTGAATACTCAATGAATTAAGACGCTACAAAAAGTAAACCTGAAACTTCGTGTAGACGAGACCAAGCAATCTAAATTCCTAGTTACTCAGCTTCAGCAGTATTCTTGTTTTGATAACATCCAGCATAACCTAAGTTCTCAATAGACATTAGAATAGATATCCTAGCAGAACAGATATTCTCTTTGGGACTAGATCTAGTAGATCTTCTTAATGGTTCACAATAACTTATGCTACCAATATTTCAACTAGTGAGACACGATCCCTTTGGATCGTATTCCAAAAAGTAAAGGATCAAAATTGTTTGGTAACCAAAGTCACTTTCTAATCACAATACCCAAATATATGATAAAAGGTACAATTAATCTTCTGTTTTTAAGATCTGTACCAGATCCGAAGTTCCTAGATTATGAGATCTAACAAAATAATGACTATTGAAATAATCAATCTTGATTACACGGTTTATGATAAAATCACAAACATCTTGTAGATCTCAAAAGGCTTATATTTATCGAAATAAACAACCTTTTAATCCTGGAGAATCAAGCCACATAAAGTCATACCAAGATCAAAACACAAGAACAAAATCTTCTATCTCCACTAAATCTTCAAAGTAACAACCTGCAAAAAGAAACTTGATTCCTCCATTGACTTGTCGCACAGAACGGAGTTAACAATGACAAATCAATGGATCTAACTTACAAATATAGAATTATTTAGGTTTGTAGAAACGTTAAATCTTTGATCTAGTTTGAGTGTCCTTTTATCAGAAGAAAGGGAACTTAGAATAAAAAAACAAGGTGCAATCAAAGATTCAACAACCGTTACTCAATCAAATCAGTAATCAAAAACTAAAATAGCAATGCAATTATCTAGTTCCCCACCAACGGTACTCGTAGAGCTTCTTGACTCCACAGAAATCTTTAAACGAGCGGTCGTAAGAGATTTCGTCTAATTAGGGTACTTTCCTCTCCGGATAGACGTCTCCACCATAACAACACAAATGAAGCTTCCCTGGCTCTAAGGATTGTTTGCAAGAAACGCAAACTCAACTATTTATGGACCAAGGTTGTTTGGACAACAAAGAAATTCCAAAACCGAAATTATTCTTAAGATATGCAATAAGAATTAATTTCGGTTTCCCTATTTCCAATTAATGTCAAACAATATTTCCGAAGTATTTCATAGAAAAACTTCCAATATTAGTTTAGCACATTACTAATATTCCCTTTTCTATAGCTATGTAATTGCTAGAAAATCAACACATATATAATCGAAAAGATTTTCAATATGTCGGTTTGGAATCACCTTGAATATCAAGGAATATATTTGAATAATTAAGAATAAGATTTTTGCACATGTTCAAATTATGTCGATATCCATAACTTTCCTATCTTAGCAAACCCTAATTCCAAACTCACACAAAACCGCGAAGTAGTATGTGAACTGGAGATTTGGTTTTTCCTGTGGGACCGGTTCTACCATGACACCTAACATAGGTTAAGTTTTCGTTTTAGTCGATACTTCTTCAAATTCTTCGGGTCTTTAGAGTAATACTTGTAAGTCTCAACATTCCTAGACTTTCTAGACTAACCTAAACAAAGTTGACTCTAGTAATTAATCAAGCGACTCAAGATAAGTTTGACACTAAAATATGACAACCAACCTTGACATACCAATGCTTGGTGGGTTTAACCGAGCTATGCTCTAACAGTTTCGAACTCTTGACTTTAATGAAAATATGGTGAACTAGGGTTTCGAACTCTTGACCATAAGGTTGTAAACTGTAAAGGTGACCAGTTGGTCGCTTATGTTGATGTTAATTAGATGTGTATTGAACATATATATATGTATATATACTAAACATAGTTACATATTCCTAAACTTTCTAATTAATTCATACAGTGAATAGAATATTATAATTATTCATTTAACCATTAATCCAATGACCCACTGGTTGGACCACTGGTCAAACCTGATTGACCCTACCCAGTAACTTTTTTGGGTCGACGTTCGGTCTGGTTTTCGGAAAATTGTCATATAGTTGAAGTTCTGTTGAACGATTTGAGTTACTGCATTACTTTATTATCATATCAATTTTGAAAACGAATGATAAATTTATTTTCTGATTGAATTAGGATGAAACTGATTTTTTTTTTTAAAAAAAGGTGGCCAAAGCGTGACAAAAAACTGAGCCACCATATATAAGGTCGACCGTACGATAAGTCCAACTAGAAGACCGTTGCAAAGTGGGGGCTAACAGAAAATTTAGATTTATTAAAAAAAACATAATTAATCATGTTTTTAAATTTGGGGACGGTTATAAATATTTGCAACAAATATAAACGTTGTTGACAAATGTTGTTCTCAATTTTAGTTTGAAGGAAATGAAGAAGAAATCGATCTGATTAGATCGATTTATGGACTTAAACTATAATTTGGCTTTGGGAAATTTCGATTCGAAAAATCAATTTTTGAAGAAAAAATGATCCAATTCAATTGAATTGGATGTAATTGAGAAAAAACAAACTGAGTACATCACAGTTTTTCGATTATTTTTATTTGAATCATTTGAAGAGCAATTAGAAGTTCTTTGATCGAATATATGGAGGATAAATGTAATCGGGGAGTGTAGATATCTGATTGCTAACTAAATCCCGGAAAAAGACGATCAATTGGCTTCCAATTTGATCGAATCAATTTCTTTTAGATAATATGAAACAGTAATTGGAAAGTTGCAAAAACTCAACATATAGTGGCCTCCTTGCAGTCAACCAATTCATTTGGATTAAATTTTACCCAATTCGATTGAATTATAAAGATCGAAAAGTAAATTATTTTCTTTATATTTAAAGACAGAATACGTGGCCTAATATATTAAACCATGGCAAAAACTCATCATATAAAAAGCCTCCTCAAATGTTGTAGATTTTCTTTCCTTGTTTTACTCTGCAACTTTATCTTTCAACATAAACAATTATCTTCTTCAGAGAGCAGTCATATTCATCCATCAATAATCATTTTCATCTTTTTCATTGAATTTTTTTAATCATCTCCTCATTTTCCGTCCGCATTAATTTAGTTTAAGGTCTGGGTAAAATTATCTATGTAATATATATTTAAATAAAACTAATTACATTGTAGCAATTGTTATTGTATTATGTTTTTATTTCTGATACGTATGGTAAGTTTTTTCAATTACGGTTTCTTATACCTCCCGGAAGGGCTTCGATTTTGCTCAATGTTTCATTCAACCATCTACGAACATGGTGATCGGAGATTACAGAATTCGATGTGGAATTTTGGCTTATTACTTCTTTTATGGAAGCATCATATACTTTTATAGAGTATCCAACAAAATTGTGATAAACCATTAGAAGATTTCAATTCCCCTGTCAGTAAACGGTGTTGGACACGCTAATGTTGCTTCGTGCTGATAACTTCTTGTGAAACTAGAAAGTAGAGAAGGAGACACATAATAAAGGGGAAGAAGTGAGAGAGATTTCTTATTCAATGAATACAAGAGATTATGCTTCTATTTCTATATCGATAGAGGAAACCCTAATGTTAGACACGGGAATATCTTAGTAAATAAACAATGGTTTATAAAAGTTTACGATTTTCTTGGTCCACAATTATTACACTAATCATGTAGTCTTATTTATAGATACAACTGAATATTATGTAATTATATTTTATTATTACACTAATCATGTTTTCCGATTTAGAAAACGAATTGAAAATAAAGAGAAGAAACAAAGAATTTACGTGGTTCGGTGAGTAATGCCTACATCCATGAAGGAATAGAAAGATATTTTATTGATTTTATGATACAATAGTTTTCTCTGGGTTAGCTAACCTAAAATTCCATATCCTCTTAGGGTTTAGATACATGTATTTATGTAGTTATGTATACCTTAATTCTGATACAAACTTGATATGCAAGCAACTTGGGCAACAAGAGTTCTGGAATCTTCTTTCACAGGCTAGACGGGCTTGATTAACGGGCTCTCCATATATTTTATATACGTTGAAAACATCGCCACATCTTAACCTCTAACTTGTTGGGGGTTAAGAAGTTTTTTTTCCCTTCTGTGTCGATCGTCGATGACATAACTCGCCTCCAAGCGTTGTAGAGATATCACAAAGATGCCCCAACTGTGGTTACCTGCATGCAATAAATTTGATCACGTACATGTTCGCAAATTAAGAAGGATGTAGCACTCGGTGCTCGGGAAGGATGGTTGTTGCTTGTGTTGAGTACGAGTCTTTGGACCAACATCGGGCGTTGAGATCATGGTCGAGACGAGACTTTATGCTTGCCAAGGTGTAATTCTTTCATACTCTCGTTCAAGACGAGATTTTTGGCTTGCAAAAGAAAGACTTAAGTGCTCACGTAAAAGGTGAGGCTTAGGTTCTTGCGATGTGATGCAAGGCTAAATATTGAAGGGCCTAAGTAATTCTCATCTTGAACTTGATCATGTTAGTGTTCCAAGTGCACATAAAGCTTTTCAAACACAAGTATTTTTGCTTCCATGTTGTAGGGAATTGAAAGACGATTTCAACAAGTCAAAAATCACTCAATTCGGACTTAAAACGAAGAAATCATTGACGATTTTTTACAGATCAAGATTAGTTACTAGAAAAGCTATCAATTGGTTAATGTTTTGTTCGATTTGAACCATCTTTTGATTCTTAAAGATCTGGTTTGTTCGAATTGAACCATCTCCTTCTAAATCGTCTTTTCATGGTGGAATTGGTCTTCAAAATTAAGTTAATTGAATCAATTTCGTAAGTCTACGAAAACCTAATTTTGGAATATTTTTATTATTATTTATTACATGGTAATTTCTTATAATAGCTTCTACAGGTTTGATTCTTTTGATTTCTTATTTCACTAGTTGGATTTTCATTTCAACAAAATTTAGATGCCCTAAATCTGGAGGTTAAATTTATTTATTTATTTTAATAAGAGAAATTACATTATGAACTAGAAATTATACATGGATATGTCCTATATGGATTCTGTAGGAACAATTTTGATTCATTTGAGAGACATGATTTAGTCAAAGACGTTCAAAGAATTTGAAGTGATTTTTTTTTTTTTTTGAGAAATCATCTCAAGAATGAATTGATTTGGTCTAAGAGTGGGATTTTAAGTACTATAATGGTATTTTACTGTTGTTGTTGTTACATTGTGTGGTTTTGTTGAAATGCAGGTTTGTGATGCAAATATGGATAGTTCATGATGTTAATTGAATCCAGAAGATATGGTTTAGATGGTGAGCAAAGAGCATCATGTACTCATTTATGTTAATTTCTTTTTGATTTTTTTCAATTGATGTGCTTTGGCAACTAACCTGGTGTTTGATTTGGTTATTACTGCAGGGTATGAGAAAGTTGGAAATATTTTGGTGTGGAAAACGTTTCTCGTGAAATACTTGCAAAGAATGTGAATTCGTGGTGAGCTATGACTACGTGTTACTAGCAAAATGGTAGTTCTTTTTAAGTTTTACTTGCTACTCATTGATACTTTTGCATTACAAGATTATGTTTGTTAGTCCAGTTTTCTATTCTACTTTGGATTACAAGGTGGTGATTCTGGAGGAGGCTTTGGTAGGTCCGAACTTCCACCAGTTCCTGATGAACTTGTTCCTAATTATAACCTTTACAGCGATAGTATTAGTCATGTGTACGGCGGCATACCTTCTGTACAAATCCATGCTCCATGGAAGCAAGAATTAATATCCACAAGAGTTGCCTCCTTACTGATGGTTTCCTGCTGCTGCTTAGGATCTCAATGAATGATTATTTCTGAAATTAAAGATTAGATTAGATATGTATAATATAGTAACAAGGAAGAGATCTAGTATGTTAACAATTTTATTGGCCTAGCTATTTCGCAACCATCTTCTTAAAGAAGTTTAAAAACTAGTGTAGATTTATTATGACAATTGTTGCTGCAAGCTAAGATGATAATCTTATAGCATTTTTATTTGTACCTCCACTTGTGGTGATTTTCGATGTATTTTACTGTAGGAGTCGTCATGCTGTCAATAGGGAATGGTTGGCCTAATTTATCCCCCGTGCAAAACATATCTGCGATGGAATCAGTCATTCACTATATACTGTGTTATTGCTGTTACACGGCAAACGAAGGACATTACATTTCAGGTGTGTAATTTGGGACTTTAGTTTGAAGTTGGTTAGGTTCTGGTACATGGTATCAATCGCTTATGTAATACTATATATTTCTTATGTAATATACTATATATTAAGTGATACAACAGAAATATGTTGTCTATCTTTTGTCATGGTCATTCACAGGATTGTGCAGATTTTTCTTGAATTCTTTTAGTGTACTCAACTAATAGTTGGTTACTGTACTCAACTATAGTTGGTTACTTTACTCAAAAATTGATGCTGAGGATGGAGGGAAAAAAAGCATTTCCAAAGAGCAGTGCCGTGCAATTTTTGAGTCAATAGTTGGTTACTGTACTCAACTATAGTTGGTTACTGTACTCAGAAATTGATGCAGAGGATGGAGGGAAAAAAAGCATTTCCTAAGAGCAGTGCCGTGCAATTTTTGTTGAACTGCAAGCGTTGGGTAATTTCTAATCCTGATTTGTTTTTCTTTTTTTAGCTAAACCATCTTTATGATTTGTTAGTTATCATCATAGTCATTAGGAATTGGTAAGTTAGATACTGCTGAAACGGATTGCAATTTCATATTTTTAGATTATGATGTTGAAATGAAGCAACCCTTCCACTAAGACGACAAACATCCGGAAGATTCCGATGTAAATAGGGAATATATATACACATTATGCAAAATTTCATTAGAATCGAGTAAAAAAAGAAGAAAGGAATCCAATAATTTTTGGTTTGGAACTTTGGATCAATAATGTCACTGGTCTTACAGTGAAAAGCAGAATAGGATGCAAGTTGCAGAGTGATTTAAAGCAAGAATATAATGACCACACAGAACACACATTGGTTTGATAATTTTCTTTGGCTCAATAATTTGATTCGTAGTCATTTTGGTGTAGGGCTTTCTTTTATGGATTTACTTTTCTTTTTGCTTGTTCGATTATTAGGAGTAAAAATCTTACCAAGTGATTCTGAGTAGTGAAAAAGCAGTCGGTGGTGTGTTAGAACAGGAAAATTTTCCTGGTGACGGAATTCAAGAAACCAAGTTTTAGATGTCGAATCAAATACATTGATACTAATTAGTATATTCGCTGACTATTATATGTCAATGTTAGTTTCCCTGGATCCCTTGATACTTCCACGCTTCTGACTAGCAAGTAGTCACAGTTGAGAATGAGACGCGCTGAACAGTTTCGTTAGGTTGTTCAAGGATATTTTTTTAATTTTATTTTCGTATGTAATACTTTATATTTCTGTTGTATCACTTAATTGGTAGGTAATACTGTATCGGGAAGGAATCTATTTTGGACGTATTTGCTTACTGTTTGATGATCATTCCTAATTAAAAGAAAATAGACTAATGCGTGTTAATTGTTTGAAATTACAGTTGTTGATTTGGAGAACCCAGTTCTGCAATTCATTCCATCTTTCTAGCCTGGGTATGTCATGGTGCTAAACAAACTGTACAGTGTGGTCGTGTTCAAATTGGCGGCTGTGTCTAGGCTAAAATTCCAGAGCTATGTCATAATGTAGTTGTATTTTCAGGAATGATTCTCTTGGCATGGGTTGTGTCAGTGCGGCAAAGACGACTTGAAGGCCATCCAAAACGGCCAATGGAATGGTTTGATGTCACCTTATGAGAAAGATAAATTCTGACTTCGGCATCATTTTGATGTAAAGCAAGATCAAGTAGCTAGGTAGTGTTTTCATTTTAATTTCTTTACACCTGGGCAATATATTGGAATTTGACTCAAAAATTTGGAATCTTTGTTGAGCTTGTTTAATAGATAGAAATTGATGCTTCGTGAATAAATGAAATTCGAGTTTTGTTGTGGATTGTAAATTTGTGTGGTTACCAATAGGTATTTGATTGCAGCAATGAATTGAGTCGAAATATGTGTAACATATTTTGCAGCATAATATGGCAGCGGTAACTGAAAATATCATTTTTTTTATACCAGTTATTTTGCAACGGTATATATGCGTTTCAAATGTTCTTATTTGTGACGGAAACTGCCGTCCCAATATAAAGTCAAATGTGATGAGAAGAATGCAGTCACAAATGATATAGTGACAGCAAAGCCGTCAAATACAGTGTCACAAATATCTATCGCGACGGCACCTAATGTGACAGAACTTTGTCCGTCACAAAATGCCAATTATGACGGAAAAGTGATCTATTGTGACAGAATCTGACCGTCCCAATAGGACATCATTTTTGTAGTGGATGTTTTTGATGATGTGGTAGAGTCCACTGACGTGGCAACTATCCTGACTGGACCTAATTCCTGACATGGTAGAGTTGTTGCTGAAGTATCGGACGCTGATCGGATATCCAAAGCTTACGTGGTAACTGGTTGGACTAGAATGGTCTGAACCAGGTCAGAACTGCTGGAGTGTTTGGATGAACCAAACCGGAATCTGTGAAGCAGATCGGCAAGTGAACCGGTTGATTGTTTTGGTTGGGCTTCCCGTGACGCCTTCTGGAACACTTATTTGTGTTGCTAATTTGAAGCTTTTTTCCACAGTTTATGTTGTTCTTTCACCACGGTTTCTGCATATACTTCGCAACACTTTCTTCAACTGGTTCGTAACGGTTTTTTCAACTGTTTCGCAACAGTTTTTCTGAACCCAAATGATATTTTTTTTCTTCGCTGATTTTGCATGGAATCTCTACACGATTTGTTCTGCACCTTCCTCCATTGTAAAACACGATTTTTTTAATCGAATCCTTTTACTCGGCGCCAATGTTTGTACCCAAAATTACTTTTAGGCTCAAAACATGATTGATTTGATGATTTAATGTGAAATTAGGGTTAGAAAACAAGTTGAAAATAGAGAGAAGAGACAAAGAATTTACGTGGTTTGGAGAGTAATGCCTCTGCCCACGGAAGAATAGGGGGATATTTTATCTTCTGTATGATACAATAATTTTTTCCGGGTTTGCTAACTTAAAATTCCATATCCTCTTAGGGTTTAGGATACATGTATTTATATAGTTATGTATATCCTAATTCTGATACAAACTTGATGTGCAAGCAATTTTGACAACAACACTTGTTAGATATTTTACATTTAATTCAATAGATAACATTTACTTCGATAAATAACCTAATATTAAAACCGTTGCAAATTCCTTTTCTCCGTTGGTTGTTTTCTTTGTTGGTGTAATCGTATTAACATTTATATATCTTACAAAAAATCGGATAAACAAAAAAGAGAAATTTATTCTTATGACCCTGGAAATTGTGGGTCTTATTCTTTTGGCCTAGGGTTATTTAATAAAATTTAAAAATTATTCCGGTGGCCCTGAAATATTATAGGAAGTAGGATTAACAAAAAACTGGTGTGCATATTGCTTGCATATAAAATCAGTGTGTGTATTGCCTGCACACTATAAAATATGAAGAAAATTTATTAAAATATTTACAAAAATCAGTATGCATATTGCCCGCACACTAAATAAAATGAAGAAAATTTAAAAAATTATGTACATAAATCAGTGTGTATATTTCCTGCACATAAAATCAGTGTGCATAATGTCTGCACAATATAAAATATGAAGAAAATTTTAAAAATTACTTAGAGAATAAAAAAAATTATGAAATGAAAATTTGATAGTTGTATTTACGCTCGTTTTGTAGGTCTTTCAAAAAGCTTTCCAAATATATAAAATTTGTCGAATTCTTACGTATGATTTGTGAGACATGTTATGTTTAAGTTGGCATGACGATTATACCTTTAAAGGATATAGTTTATCATTTGATAACATCATCAAACATCTTTATCCAAATGGCCTTCCTTCTTTTTTAAGGGTCATTTCAATAAAATGAGTTAATTTTTTTAAAATTGAGTTTTAAGCCAAAGGCCATTTGAATAAGAGAGAGTGGGAAGGTTCAAACACTTAATTCCCACAACAACAAAAATAAGCATAGAACTCAAATTATCAGTAACACTTATGAAATTATTATTACATGATCCATCGTATATTCTTCAAAGATACATGAATGGATCAATTTGACTAAATTTATAATCCAACACTTAAGAAATGAATATCGCCGATGCCAAGATACATTAGCAAATTCTTATTCATTTTGTTAATAACAGAAAAGGTCATTCTCGAGTTGCCAAAGTAGACAAATTATTTAAATTAAATCATTATTCAACGGTTGAGAAATTGATTAATTATTACATAACGCTATATTAATAATTGAAATGTGGTCCAATGGAATCAACAACTACAATCGGAAGGGACATAATTATACCACATGGTTAAACTACTTGTATATGTTATCCGATTCAATAATGCTTACTACTCTATCAATAATGCGTACGCACTCCATGTTGACCTTATTTCCCAATTGGGATCTTGCATCAAAACTAATATTTTTCCTTTCCTTTTTTTTTTTTTTTTTTTTCAACTTGCTCACATTAATTCATTTCCGAGATCGTTATTGATCTTTATTACTCTATCAATAATGCCTACGTACTCTATCTTGGGCTTATTGCCCGATGGAGATCTTGTATCAAAACTAATATCTTCTTCTTCTTCTTTTGTCTTTTTTTTTTTTAAATATTTGCAACTTGCTCATATTAATTCATTTCCAAGATCGTTATTGATCTAGAAGATCTTCATGCAAAACCGCTACCTAATTCTCTATTCATACAATAATTTTCTTGTTACAAGAATAGTATATAATAGAGTTTAGATAATATTCAATGGGCACGCAATTGATTGTGGACTATTGTAGCACTTCAACTGCACCACGTCCTATCGTAGTATTCAATAACTGTGAAATCTCTTGGAGCATTTTCATGGAATATGTTGGTTGTTGATTTTGATGTCCATTATCACCACGTGAATCACGGTGCATCTCATCTTTTACCTTTTCCCGGCTTACATCAGCGAGGAAAAAAAAGGTTAAGTATCAACAAATATTTGTGTTTTTGCCTAAACTTGCTTCTAGGCACAAAACACAATTGATTAGAGGATGATAATGTAGAATATGGTAAGAAAGCGAATTAAAATGAATGAAAAATACAAGAATTTAACATGATTTGGTGAGTTATGTCCAGTGTAGTCAAAATCGCCCTCCAAGGCCGATTACTCTGCGAGTAATCGCTACAAGCTATATAATCTAGGCGATTTCCGATTCCAAGTCATTTCCGATTTTTATCTATTAAGGTGGATGATTATGCCGATTTGTACGATATTTGAACAAAACGAGTTAACAATTTTTGAACAAAACGAGTTACCGATTTTTCCGAGTTAGTCTTCCATGCACTAAAATCAGAAAAGAATTTTTTTGTAACCCCTTAGATGGGAGTTATCAAATAGAATAACCTCTAAATACATAATAAATACGTGCAATATAACAATATTACACACTTAATTACATGTGCAACAATATGCAAGTCTCTAATAAATAGATTGTAATGCCCAGTGTTTTTAGCATGGCGCATGCTAAAAGGTGCGCCATGGCCCGAGATGAAGCTTCAACCAAAGCTTCCGTTGGGTAGAAAAAGGAACATTGGCCCTTGGCCAATGCGTTGACCATGTGGCTGAACATCGGGTTGGCAGTGGGCAGCCAACATGGCTGAACATCGGGTTGGCAGTGGACAGCCAACATGGCTGAACATCGGGTTGGCAGTGGCAGTGAACAGCCATCTTGGCCTGTTATTAAGAAATATATGGCAACGACCATGAATAGTAAAAGTGGGAGTTGATGAATGATTTTTGGTCCTCCAATTTTAAGTTGTAAAAATGTCAAATTAACATATATAGGGAGGGGTAGTTGGTTGAAGGTGCATATGCGGACTATGCACCAAGTAAGCTTCATAGCATAGCCGAAAGAGTATAAGTGATGCCTAAGCCTCATTTATAGCTGCGTAGCCTGGCCAATGGAGCGTATTAAGCATGGGCATCACTTTGACATGCCACAGACCAAGTATTCGTCACTTAGATGTATTTTGACTAAACGGCCTACACGGACTAGGCCATTACCATTATTGCTTGGACACGACCTCGCAAATGAGTTGGCTTAAGCTTCTGTCCCTTCGTGGATGAACTACGGTCTGTGCTTGATCCCTTTAGAGTAGGGAAGGGTACGTAGGCAGCCGCAATGACTTGCAACATTGCCGGTCCAGCACTTTGACCCCTCATATCATCTAAGCTCGGTAGCACGATGCAAGAGATGATTGCGTCCAAGCTTGATGAGGCTTAGTTGCATGCCAGCAAGTGGATGCCCATACTTCCTATCAAGCTATGTAGAGTTGGTAAGCGAGGTAAGGTAGGGAATGGAAAAAGGCTTAGAGCGGCCTATGCCAAAGTCCAAGGCTTATGCCTAGACAAGACTCGACAGTATGACAGTTGCTCAGCTAGATAGGAAATTCAGTGATGAATTCCCTAAGTTGAGGTAAAGCCAGAGATGCTTGCAAGGATGGATTGGCCTTAAGGCCTTACACCCTTTTGTCATCCTTTAATATTGACAATCAGCAAATTTTTATCATCGGCAACTGGACGATAGTGGGTTGGCAACTGGCCATCCTTGAACCTTGTTGATGTTGGCAATTGGCCGATTATTATCGGTTTTTGCAATTAGCAATTTTTTGGGTGTTGCAAATTGGCCGGCTATTATATTTCGGCAATTTGCCGTTTCTGACGTTGGCAACTGGCTGACTATTACTTTAAAGATTCCTGAGTGGTGGTATGGGACGCCCCTTAGGAAACCTGTTTGAGATATCGTTTGGCAACTTGCCAACTTGATATTCATGGTAACGTGTGGGCACTTTTGGATCCCTAAGCAGGCGGTATGGGACGTTTTCTCAGAAGGTCTAAATTGATGTTCATGACGACTTGAAGAAGCGTGATTTCTGAGCATCTGGTATGGGACTTTTGCTCAGTAATCCAAACCGATGGGATTGTCCAATATACCTTTTGTTTTGAATTTCGGGGACGAAATTCTTTAAAGGGGTGAATATTGTAACACCATTTGTTATTAGAATGGAGTATGCTAAAAGGTGCACCATGGTCCGAGATGAAGCTTCATAAAAAGCTTCCGTTGCGTAGGAAAAGGAACATTGGCCCTTGACCAATGGGTTGGCAGTGGACAGCCAACATGGCTGAACATCGGGTTGGCAGTGGCAGTGAACAGCCATCTTGGTCGGTTATTCAGAAATATATGGCAACGGCCATGAATAGTAAAAGTAGGAGTTGATGAATGATTTTTGGTCCCCCAAATTAAGTTGTAAAAATGTCAAGTTAACATATATAGGGAGGGGTAGTTGGTTGAAGGTGCATATACGGACTATGCACCAAGTAAGCTTCATAGCTTAGCCGGAAGAGTATAAATGATGCCTAAGCCTCATTTATAGTTGCGTAGCTTTACCAATGGAGCGTATTAAGCATGTGCATCACTATGCCATGCCGCAGACCAAGTATTCATCACTTGTATGTATTTTGACGGAACGGCCTATACGAACTAGGCCATTACTATTATTGCTTGGCAACGGCCTCGCAAAAGAGTTGGATTAAGTTGCTTGTCCCTTCGAGGATGAACTATGGTCTGTACTTGATCTCTTTAGAGTAGGAAAGGGTACGTAGGAAGCCGCAATGAGTTGCAACATTGCCGGTCCAGCACTTTGGCCCCTCATATCATCTAAGCTCGGTAGCTCGATGCAAGAGATGATTGCGGCCAAGCTTGATGAGGCTTAGTTGCATGCCAGCAAGTGGATAGTCATACTTCCTATCAATCTACGTAGAGTTGGTAAGCGAGGTAAGGTATGGAATGGCAAAATCCTTTGAGCGGCCTATGCCAAAGTCCAAGGCTTATGCCTAAACAAGACTCGACAGTATGACGGTTGCTCAGCTAGATAAGAAATTCAGTGATGAATTCCCTACGTTGAGGTAGATCCAGAGATGCATGCAAGGATGGATTGGGCTTATGGCCTTACACCCTTTTGTGGACAAGGGGTGCGTTTGGAACGGTGTGGAAAATTAGTGAGCCGCATCCTGCTCCACGAGCATGCTTGCAAGGGAAAATGAACGTGCATTTGCCTAGCTTTAAAGCCCGGACTGTAGCATTATCATGGCGTATCAGGAGAGTTACGGCCTTTGGGGCAACGCGCCAAATGCGTAATTTTACGGTCCGTCACAGTTTGTATCAGAGCAAGTTCCGAGAAAACTCTAGGGACTGTGCGGAATGGACTCGTCAAACGAGTATTGTTTCCTTTCAAAAGAAATAAAGTTTGAGGGTAGGTCAACTTTTTCGCGAATGTGTGGCAACTGGCCGATAGTGGGTTGGCAACTGGCCATCCTTGAACCTTGTTGATGTTGGCAATTGGCCGACTATTATCTGTTTTGGCAATTAGCCATTTTTTGGGTGCTGTCAATTGGCCGGCTGTTATATTTCGGCAATTGGCTGTTTCTGACGTTGGCAACTGGCTGACTATTACTTTAAAGATTCCTGAGTTGTGGTATGGGACGCCCCCTAGGAAACCCATTTGAGATATCGTTTGGCAACTAGCCAACTCGATATTCTTGGTAACGTGTGGTCACTTTTGGATCCCTGGGCAGGCGGTATGGGACGTTTGCTCAGAAGGTCTAAATTGATGTTTATGACGACTTTAAGAAGCGTGATTTCTGAGCATCTGGTATGGGACTTTTTCTCAGTAATCCAAACCGAAGGGATTTGTCCAAAATAGCTTTTGTTTTGAATTTGGGGGACGAAATTCTTTAAAGGGGTGAATATTGTAACACCCCATTTTTTTAGCATGGCGCATGCTAAAAGGTGCGCCATGGTCGTAGATGAAGCTTTATCCAAAGCTTCTGTTGCGTAGGAAAAGGAACATTGGCCCTTGGCCAAAGGGTTGGTATTGGACAGCCAACATGGCTGAACATCGGGTTGGCAGTGGACAGCCATGTCAACATCGTGTTGGCAGTGGACAACCAACATGGCTGAACATCGGGTTGGCAGTGGCAGTGAAAAGCCATCTTGGCCGGTTATTCAGAAATATATGGCAACGTCCATGAATATTAAAAGTGTGAGTTGATGAATGATTTTTGGTCCCCAAAATTAAGTTGTAAAAATGTCAAGTTAACATATATAGGGGGGTAGTTGGTTGAAGGTGCATATGCGGACTCTGCACCAAGTAAGCTTCAAAGCTTAGCCGGAAGAGTATAAATAATGTCTAAGCCTCATTTATAGTTGCGTAGCTTTACAAATGGAGCGTATTAAGCATGGGCATCACTATGCCATGCCGCATACCAAGTATTCATCACTTGTATGCATTTTGACGGAACGACCTATACGGACTAGGCCATTACCATTATTGCTTGGCCACGGCCTCGCAAAAGAGTTGGATTAAGTTGCTTGTCCCTTTGAGAATGAACTATGGTCTGTACTTGATCTCTTTAGAGTAGGAAAGGGTACATAGGAAGCCGCAATGAGTTGCAACATTGCCAGTCCAGCACTTTGGCCCCTCATATCATCTAAGCTCGGTAGCTCGATGCAAGAGATGATTGCGGCCAAGCTTGATGAGGCTTAGTTGCATACCATCAAGTGGATTCCCATACTTCCTATCAAGATATGTAGGGTTGGTAAGCGAGGTAAGGTAGGGAATGGCAAAAGCCTTTGAGCGGCCTATGCCAAAGTCCAAGGCTTATGCCTAGACAAGACTCGACAGTATGACGGTTTCTCAGCTAGATAGGAAATTCAGTGATGAATTCCCTACGTTGAGGTAGAGCCAGAGATTCATGCAAGGATGGATTGGCCTTATGGCCTTACACCCTTTTATGGACAAGGGTGCGTTTTGAACGGTGTGGAAAATAAGTGAGCCGCATCATGCTCCACGAGCATGCTTGCAAGGGAAAATGAACGTGCATTTTCCTAGCTTTAAAGCCCGGACTGTAGCATTATCATGGCGTATCGGGGGATTTACGGCCTACGGGGCAACCCGCCAAAGGCGTAATTTTCCGGTCCGTCACAGTTGGTATCAGAGGAAGTTCCGAGAAAACTCTAGGGACTGTGCGGAATGAACTCGTCAAACAAGTATTGTTTCCTTCTAAAGGAAATAAAGTTGAAGAGTACGGCAACTTGCCATCCTTTAATATTGGCAATCGTCCAATTTTAATATTTGAGGAAATAAAGCGACTGTACGGCAACTGGCCGATAGTGAGTTGGCAACTTTCCATCCTTTATTATTGGCAATCGGCCAATTTTTATCATCAGCAACTGGACGATAGTGGGTTGGCAACTGGCCATCCTTTAACCTTATTGAGGTTGGCAATTGGCCGACTATTATCTTTTCTGACAATTATCCATTTTTTGGGTGCTGGCAATTGGCTGGCTATTATATTTCGGCAAATGGCTGTTTCTGACGTTTGCAACTGATGACTATTACTTTAAGGATTCCCTAGTGGTGGTATGGGACGCCCCTTAGGAAACGTGTTTGAGATATTGTTTGGCAACTGGCCAACTCGATATTCTCGGTAATGTGTGGGCACTTTTTGATCCCTGGGCAGGCGGTATGGGATGTTTGCTCAGAAGATTTAAATTGATGTTTATGACGACTTGATGAAACGTGATTTCTGAGCATCTGGTATGGGACTTTTGCTCAGTAATCCAAACCGAAGGGATTGTCCACAATAACTTTTGTTTTCGAATTTCGGGGACGAAATTCTTAAAAGGGGTGAATATTGTAACACCCCGTGTTTTTAGCATGGTGCATGCTAAAAGGTGCGCCATGGCCCGAGATGAAACTTTATCCAAAGCTTCTGTTGCGTAGGAAAAGGAACATTGGCCCTTTGCCAATGCGTTGACTATGTTCAGCCAACATGGCTGAACATCGGGTTGGCAGTGGACAGCCAACATGGCTGAACATCGGGTTGGCAGTGGCAGTGATCAGCCATCTTGGCCGGTTATTCAGAAATATATGGCAACAACCATGAATAGTAAAAGTGTGAGTTGATGAATGATTTTTGGTCCCCCAATTTAAGTTGTAAAAATTTCAAATTAACATATATAGGGAGGGGTAGTTGGTTGAAGGTGCATATGCGGACTATGCGCCAAGTAAGCTTCATAGATTAGTCGGAAGAATATAAGTGATGCCTAGCCAATGGAGCGTATTAATCATGGGCATCACTTTTCCATGCCGCAGACCAAGTATTCGTCACTAAGATGTATTTTGACGAAACGGCCTACACGGACTAGGCCATTACAATTATTGCTTAGACAAGGCCTCGCAAACGAGTTGGCTTAAGCTTTTGTCCCTTCGTGGATGAAGTACGGTCTTGTCTTGATCCCTTTAGAGTAGGGAAGGGTACGCAGGCAGACGCAATGAGTTGCAACATTGCGAGGTAAGGTAGGGAATGCCAAAAGGCTTAGAGCGGCCTATGCCAAAGTCCAAGGCTTATGCCTTAACAAGACTCGACAGTATGACGGTTGCTCAGCTAGATAGGAAATTCAGTGATGAATTCCCTACGTTGAGGTAGAGCCAGAGATGCATGCAAGGATGGATTGGCCTTATGGCCTTACACCCTTTTGCGGACAAGGGTGCGTTTGGAACGGTATGGAAAATAAGTGAGCCGCATCATGCTCCACGAGCATGCTTGCAAGGGAAAATGAACGTGTATTTGCCTAGCTTTAATGCCCCGACTGTAGCATTATCATGGTACATCGGGGGAGTTACGGCCTGTGGGGCAACGTGCCAAAGACGTAATTTTCCGGTCCGTCACATAGATTCTGAGTATTATACCGAGTTTTGATGATTTTCCCAGCCAGAACTTATTGCTCCTCGCTCCAAGATCCCCAACCGAGTAAGACCAAGGAACGATCTCGAGTACTTTAGTTATTCCTACATCCACAGATGAATCCCCTTGTGAAGGGATGTTTTATTGATATACGTATTACAATAATTCTTCTCTAGGTTAGCTAACATCTCAAAGCATATCTCCTTAGGTTCTAAATCCCATGTACTTATATAGTTTATATTAGACCCCAAATTCGGAATTAAACTTCATATGCAAGTAACTTTGGAAACAAAAAAATCAGGAACCTTCTTTCGGGATAGGCTGGTTTGACTAGTAGGGTTTATGCTAATTTATATGGGATACAAACATCGCCCCATTGTGGGTTAAGAAGTTCGTTTTTCGAATGCGTCGACCACCAATTGCGTAACTCACCCCAAGCATGAGTTATTATTGTTGTGGTAAAACGTAACTCTCCTCGTTGTCTGTAGAAATATTATAAAGATGCCCCCAAATGTGATAACCTGCAACAAATTTTATCACGTGCTAGGAGAGACTTTTTGCCAAGTAGTGGACTTGTGATGCTCGAGAGCTAGTCGATACTTGAGTAGAATATTATAGTATGCTTGCGGCTGTGTCAAGGTTTTTTCCTCGTAACATAACAAGGATATAGTGCTCGCTGATAGTGAACGGAGACTTCTTTTTTTGGTTGAAGCGAGTCTTTGGACCAACATAAGATGCTCGATTCGTGGTTAAGAAGAGACTTTGTGCTTGCATAGGTGCAAGTCTTTGTACTCGCGTGCAAGGCGAGATTTTATGCTTGAGATAAAAGCAAGACTTAAGTGCTCACCTGCATAGCGAGGATTTAGGTTCTTGCGATGTGATTCAAGGCTAAATATTCAAGAGTGTAAGAAATCCTCATCTGCAATATCAATAGATCACGTTGTGGAGGCAAAAATTCCAACGAAATTTGAACTCGATCATCAACGAACTTCTAACTCGTCCATCCACTAAATTCAAACTCAATTATAGAACTTTTCATCTCCACCTTGTAGATATCTGAAAGATGAATCTGACGATCCAAGAATTGCTCAAATCAGACAAGCAATAAAGAAGTTATTAACGAAACAAGATTTTCACAAACCGAGCATATTGTCGAAGACGTGGTAGTGATGACAGTGCACAGTATGCTGACATATCATTAGATTACTGACATGTCCGGTGAATGACGATGACATGGCATTGCGTTAATGACTGGGCAAAGGCTGCTGACTTTAAAAATGTGGGGGGTACTAAAATACACCACCAACTTTTTCTTAGGAAACCTATATGGACTAAACTCAAATACAATTCTGAGAGTTACAACTTAATGAATCTCAATTAGGAATTATATGTGGAGTTTATATTTATTTCTCTCACAATCAATATGTATACGGATACAAGTCCGTGACTCGATTATGTGTGAGAGTACTTGGATGATACCAAAGATCAATATCCAAAATCAATCAAATCGTATCCAATCTATTATGATGGAAGTATCTACTTTGATTGATTTACGTACAACCTATGATATTCAATTCTAAAGATAAACAATATAATCTGGAAAAAGAAATAACTTAGACACTAGAAATTTTGTTAACTAGGAAACCGCAAGTGCAGAAAACCCCAGGACATAGTCCAGATTGGAACATCAAACTGTATTAAGGCACTACACACTCTTTCCTAGTATCAATACTTCATACTAGAATGTAGTTGAGACCGAATTAAACCCTCACAGCAATTCAGTTACAGCCACGCTACTTACGCCTCTTGAATCCCGAAAGACTCTGCGCAATTGATTCCCTTAGATGATATCCTTTACATCCTAAGAGTTGCTTCATCTCAATTGGAGACTTTAAACCAATCTTTCTCCCCTAGATAAGCCTATATGTGATTTCTGTTATGATCAAAGATCAAGGTGAAATAGGAAATCGTTTGCAATTGACAAAGTCTAGCAAACCTCAAAATACAGAACTTACAAATCCATGAGCATCCTAGATTATGATTCACCTCACAAGTAAAACCTAATCCAATTTCAACTAAGAATCGTTATATAGGAATACACCTGTGGAATCACAAAGTCTGAGACAAAGAAACTTTGTTATTTATATCTATCTTTCCTGATCGGAGTGAGACTCAACAATCAGTAGCAAGATCAGGATATATGAACTATCAAGATAAAGATAGTCGGACATAGGTTCACAAATCCCTTAGCGAAGTCTTTTTAGTCGCTAAAACCTAGAAGGGTTTGAAGGAGAGGAGGACTCTAGTTTAAAAATAGGACACAAAAGAAAAGTGTCGGGGATTCAAGGATCCCAGTTGCTTGAGGTTCCCCTTATATCGACTTTAAACATCAAAGGTTGCTTTGGATTTAAGCTAAGATAGATTTGGAATCAGGCAATCAATATTCACTGTTAGTTGGATCTTTGATTTAAGATTAAGAAAACAAAATTTACACCCTTGTTAGGATGAACTGTAACCGAACCGTATACAAAGACTTGTTCATGAAAGGTTAGCCTAAACTAGCTAGATGAACTATACAAGATTAATCATTTTCATATAACACTTTAAGACTTTATTCTTGAGTCACAAACATAAGTTATAATGTGATCAAATATGTCTAGATAATGTTTTTAGAGAGCTGTTCAAATGCCAATTATCTCACAGAAATAATTCAGATTCATCTGAAAATACTGTATCAATATGATATATATATATATATATATATATATATATATATATATATATATATATATTCAGCACCCAAAGCTGAGACAAACCTACCATCAGATTAACCTAACAAGAAATCAAATTACATGGAAGTGAATATCACAGGTTTTCATCCCATATGCGAAGGTTTATTATTACCCCCTAATGACATCAGATCACTAAAAAAAATATAGCTAGAGTAACTTTTAACATTCAAATGCCCTGGTAGTAGATCTGATCATAGATGGACATATTGTTGAAAAATACTAATTGATCAAGAGTTGACCTTCGACATCATCTACCTTCAGGAAATTGAGCAAATGAAGATTACTCGATAATGAGCTTTAGTAAGTGATGGTTCATCTATAATGAGATTTAGCGGATAAAAAACTTACCCCATGGGAGAAATAACTTTAATAGTTGAAGCTGACCCAATAAAAATAAATATAATATTGCGTTTTTAGTTCTTTACACCAAATCACCATACAATGTGATTCTGGGATAAAACTGGATTCATGCATGCAAGTTGTGCCATCAACATAAGCTCAAGTTTATGACAAACCAAGGTGAATATATTATCAAAGGTAACCAAGTTATGTCCAAGGAATTAACTCTAATATCACTCACCCAGCAGGAAGACCAGTATGGAGGTTCGAGAGGATATAAAAATTAAAGATGCTAAGAAAAATATCAAAGCTCTTAAAAGTTAAAGCTGACTCAATTATCTAACAGACAAACAAAAATATGGTCAACAGGTCTTAACTGTGAAACCTGAAGCACAAGAGGATCCGGTTAACCTACTAGACAGAGAATTTTAAAAATAAGTAGTTGAAATACTTGAAGGAGAAAATCTGGATTCTGATGAAGATCCAAAAAAATCCTTTCTGGGAAAAGATCTCACGACTGATGAAAAAAGGTTTATACCAACTTTTAAAAGAAAATGTTGACTTCTTTGCTTCGAAAATGGCAGACATGATGAGAATAGATCCAAACATTGCTTGTCACACATTAAACTTCAATTCTCACTTCAAGCCAGTGAAACAGAAGAAAAGGAAGACTAAGGACAAGTTGTTGATGCAGTCAACGCTAACATTCAAATAATGTGTTGAAGCAAAAATAATAAGAAAATGCAAATTTCCGTATTGTATTTCAAACATTGTGGCTATGATGAAGAAGAACGGAAAAGTAAGAATCTGCATATACTTCACAAACCTTCGTAAAGCCTTCCCCCAAAGACAATTATCCTCTGTCAGATATGGATAGAACAGTGGAAATTGTCCTAGGGTAAGAAGGATTATCCTTCATGGATGGATATTATAGGTATATCAGATACCGATAGATCCAAAAGATGAAGAGCATACTCCATTCATAACTGACAATGGTCTGTAATGTTTCAAAGAAATGTCATTTGGTCTAATGAATGCACGATCAACCTATCAAAGATTGGTCAACATGATGTTTAAAGAACCAGAGGATCACGAGAATTACTTGCTCAAATGTTTTGTTGTGCTGAGAAAACTTAACATGAAGATTAATCCTTCAAAATTTGCTTTCGGAGTTAAGAGAGGAAAATTCCTAGGCTTCATGATCATTCGAAATGGAATTTAAGTTGATCCCTTAAATATCAGAGCAATTCTGGAAATGAAATCTCGTACCTGCAAAGAAAAAGATAAACAGTTGACAAGAAAGTTTGGCAGCACTGAACAGGTTTATTTCAAGATTATCAGACAAGTGCAGACCACTGTTTAACTTACTTCCCTAGCAGCAAGACTTCCATTTTAAGAAAGAATCTCAGGTAGCTTTTGATAAAATTAAAGCGTATTTATCTTCTCCTTTTATCTTATCGACTCCATTCAGAGGTGACGAGCTTTATCCCTACATTTCCAGCACTCAAAGTGCAGGAAACTATTGAGTTCGTACTTACAAGAGAGTTACATTTATCATGTTGCTTCTGCGGCTATTAATATTTTATATTTTCACAAAAAGCGAATCAATATTGGTGGATGTACAACAAAAAACGATGTGGCCATGTTATCCAGTTCTACGTGTACAATGTGAATTCTAAAATATTGAAGAAAGTAAATCATCCGGTTGAACTCATATGTTAGTTCATTATATAGTTGAT
The DNA here is from genome assembly GCA_023531105.1 of Papaver atlanticum. NCBI lineage: Eukaryota > Viridiplantae > Streptophyta > Magnoliopsida > Ranunculales > Papaveraceae > Papaver > Papaver atlanticum. Next base: position 2,047,172 of record JAJJMB010013076.1, read on the forward strand.
TTTTAGCTAAACGATAATATGAGAATTAAAGCTTTTGAAATAGTGAAATTGGTATTCATTATATAAGGAGTGTTTCAAATATATATAATTTGTTAAATTACAACTTGTAAGTTTAAGAAATATGTTATTTTTAACTAATTTTTTATATATTTCATTATGTATTTAATAAGAGAGAGAAAAGGATAATGCTGACACTATTTGAAAAAATTATGACGTCATTTTGCGTGGGTAACGTTCGTCCTATGATCAAATAGCATTTTTGAACCAAATTGATAATGTAATTTAAAAAAATGACTTTAGTGCAACCAAACTGACATATATCTTGTTATAGGACTAAACCATAGTTTCTAACTTTCTATTAAAAAAACATAAAATTAATTTCGAACTGTGACGAAAACATGCCATAATTAATTTCAACTTTTAGTTTCGAACTGTGACGAAAACATGCCATTATTATCTGTCATATGCCAATCACTGCTACCAGCCCCTGTGATTCTGCGTGCAACGGCTTGGGATATCTAATATATAACGTTTATATTCATTTGGAATTGGCAGCAAAAGAACCGTTGCTGAAAACAAAACCTCCGATTCAAGTTGGTGGTGAATAACCGTTGCACAAAATATTAACTGTAAGCATCTGAATCAAAAACCTAACGGTGTGAATCACGTCCTCGTTCCCTGGAAGATTAGTGAGCATTCTATAATTATAATTCAGATGCTAGCTAGACAACAGCACATTTGCGTATTTTCAAAGATTCTAATCCCTCAAGCTCTCTGCTGTCAATCTAGATATCTTGTCTAATCTAGATATGATTTTATATATCTTTCCTAATCTAGAAATGATTTTATAACGTGAAGACACAAACTAGACATAATCCCTATTCCTCCCCGTGACAGCACGACTCATCGATTTATTTTAGAAAAAACTGGTCATGTCCTATATATATCTGTGCCTGGAAAGCGAAGTACTAAGCATAAAAGATCCCATGTCAACAAATAATATGTTCGGATGGATAGCCATTTCCTTTGCAGTTGCAGCTCCGCTCTTACTCCTAATACTCCACAGCTTTCTTAGCCGGAAAAATAAAACCAACTCAAGGCGTTTACCACCGGGTCCTCCAGGTTGGCCATTGATCGGAAACATCTTTGATATAAGCTGGAACTATGAGTCTCTACACAAAAGTTATGTAGAAATTCAAAAGAAGTATGGAGCAATTTTCATGATACGTGTAGGTTGGCAGAATATGGTGGTCATTGGTTCCGATGTTGCTGCTATGGAGATGTTCAAAACTCATGATCAAACTTTTTTCAGTCGTAATCCAATCCAAACGCTACAACTACCAGATGATGATAACTATCAGGTGACTCCATGGGCTCCATATGGACCAATCTGGCGAATCAATAGGAGACTATATGCAACTTTTTTCTCTCGTACGACGATGAATACTACTTTAGGTAAACGGAGACAATTTGTAGATCAGTTGATACAATGGATATCGGAAAAAGAGAAGGAAGGTGGAAGTGTTGAAATAAAACACTTAACTTTAGTTGCCTTGACTAATTTAATTGGAAATCTCTTCTTTTCTAAAGATGTTATTGATCTTAAATCTGCCTCTGGGAGTAAACTCTATCAACTCCTCGGGGAGATTGTAGTGGTAACTTCAAAACCTAATATAGCTGATGTCTTTCCATGGTTACGAAAATTAGACCCACAGAATTTGTCTAGGAGAATGAAGAAGGCACACGATGCATTTCTAAATATTATTGATGAGTTTGCAAAGGAGCGAAAGAGCAGGGATACTGATTGGCGTAATAACAAAGAGGAGAAAGATTACTGGGATTTCTTGATGGATTTTGAAGGCAATGGCAAAGATGAACCAAAGAAACTGTCAGACAAATACATTAATTTTTTCATAACGGTAAGTAAATTTTTAAACTTGAATTTGATAATATTTTTAATCCGGTTTACTTTATATTACATTTACACTCTGCTAATAATTTTTAGAGAGTACACAAAGTGATAAAGATATTACGAAATCTGTCTCTAAATGTGAGGATGATAATCCTATGATGTCATCCTCATTAAGAGGCTCGCTCGTGCTTCTTAATTTGTGTACATAGGGTTGGTACGTGTATTCGGGACGGATCATACCACTACTGCTCAATCGCAAGCTAATAAACTTTTCTAATTTTATGTAGGAAATATTTATCGCTGGAACCGACTCAATGTTAACTCCCATAGAATGGGTAATGACAGAAGTTATGCGCAATCCAGAGGTAATGAAGAGGGCCAAAGATGAGATTGCCCAAGTTGTTGGTTATAATAGAAAAATTGAAGAAATTGATATCGAAAGTTTACCTTATCTAGGTGCGGTGATTAAAGAAACACTTAGATTGCATCCACCGGCTCCTTTGCTAATACCGCGTACTACTGTTGAAGACACGGAATTTATGGGGTATATTATTCCCAGGGACACCGCAGTGTTGGTTAATTTTTGGGGTATTGGAAGGGATTCAGCTTTATGGGATGATCCATTGTCGTTCAATCCAGATCGTTTCTTAGGAAATACTACTGATTACCGCGGACAACATTCTCAGTTCTTACCGTTTGGAGCTGGAAGACGTATGTGTCCTGGCCTCCCATTAATCCACCAAATTCTTCACATTGTGGTTGGATCACTGCTTCAATCTTTTGATTGGACCCTTGAAAATGGCGTCACACCTAAATCCATCGACATGAACGAAAAAGTAGATACGTCCTTGAAAAAGGCCATTCCTTTAAGAATAATACCAAGAGCATCTGCTCTTACAGTGTGACTTCAAATACTGGACAATATTGGAAGTTCAATTCCCATGCATCCATGAACTTTAAAGTTTTATTTTTCTTAATCATCTAAGCACGATTGTTTTACAAAAATAATGTATTTTTCAGCTGATGTTGTAGTTGTTGTTCATGTACCTAGCTGGAGTGTACCTGCAATTTAACAGCTGCTTAATTAATTAGGTGTAAGAAGTTATTTCAATTGCTTCTTGTGTTTTCTGTATTTTCTTCTCTGCATCTCCAACTCAAACAATAATACTAGTAATTAGTATGGTAATATGTAGAACATACGATGGCTTTTCCGTTCATGATTAGTGCTGCTAATCCTATGAGAAATCTTGCTCCTATAGTTAAACTACTTGTGGAAGAACCCATCTCCTATGCAGGATCATATCTGTTTTGAAAAATTAAGAGATTTCTCTTGCATTTGTCAAATCCCATTACGAAAAACAATATCGTATCAATTAAGATATCTGGAGATGAATATCTCAGATGTATCGATGAATGCAAGGACAATCTTATTAATATTGGGCGTTAAACCTGTCCTAAGGGTTCTCCTCTGATAAAGATTGAAGAAATAAGAAGAAAACTGCTTACAGTATATCCTTCCAACATATCCTAGGTAATCTGTATTGGGAAATGTTATTTTTGTTTTCGTTAATCAATTCAGCTGATGTTGTTTCCGTGACTCACTCTATTGGTTCAATATCTTTGAATCCTGGTATGATGTGTTTACAACGCTGGACTAAAGATTTTAGTCCTGATTATCAAAGACGAACTATTGGTAACTCCCACCATTAGATGAGCTCCGCGATGTCAACAGATTCCGTTCATATTTCAACTCAGCAACGTAGCCTTTTATACCAGGTACAATCCTATTCACATTATATAAGAAACTAGGTGGCTTGTACATACGCAGTTGTGATCTGCACAGACTTAGTTTTCTTAATCCATCGACAAGTTGAAATTTTAGAGGGCACAATGTTTGTACCCTTATAAACCCGAACACGTGAAGGATTCCAAAAGTGCAAGATACGCATTATCGTGTGATCCCAAGTATACGTAGAATCCAAATTTGAACTAGATGACCGCTGCCACGGTGGGACGGCCGACCGAAGAAATCGACGCGAAAGTATCATTTTTCCTGACATGGCGTGAAAGTATTTTTTATTTTCTTGACACGGCGGAAAAGTATCATTTTTTTGGACACGGCGGAAAAGTATCTTTTTTCCTGACACGGCGTGAAAGTATTATTTTTTCTGACACGGGCTAAAAGTATCACTTTTTCTGAAACGGAAAATTACCCGATGCATAAACCAAAATATGGCTGCATAATGTGTTATGCATCCTTTGTGGTGGTTTGTGTAATGGCTATGCATTCAATTTTCGATAATTATGACTAAAGTGAAAGTATCACTTTTCTTGAAACAGATGGAGTGCATCGTTTTATTAGTAGCAACGGAAAACAAGTTTATGCATAAACCAAAATATGGCTACATAAAGTATTATGTATCCTTTGTGATGGTTTGCATAATGGATATACATTTAATTTTCGAAAATTGTGCCTAAAATGATAAATACATCCGAATTTTTCGTAAAAACTCTAAATTTGATATTATTGTTTGTACTCATTGTGTAGATTTTTTGAAAACCATTCCAACTAGATAAAATTTGTAAATTCCAAGGCACGAATTTTTAGATATGTTATATTAAAGTTTTGTTGCCAATTATACCTCTAAAAAATAGGATACATATGGAGTTATAGTAATTGGACTAAAAGAGAGGGACAATTTGGAAATTTCCAGGGTATGACACCAAATCCAATCTTTTTGTGTCAAATTGGAAAAAAAATCATGTCCCACATTGACACAAAGTCACCATATATAGAGTCTTCTCTCGCTTCGCTCGGTTGGCCTAGTTAATGTAGAAGACTTTTTTGTTTATTGTGGAAACCTGATTTTTTTTTTGTAGAAACCAACTTGGCTTATTGAGCAACCCCAACCTGGATTATTATAGAAATCAACTCTGGCTTATTGAGGAAGCACAAATATGTTTTATTACGGAAACCTGACGGTTACTTTATTCCAGAAACGAATTCTGTCTTATTTAAGAAACCTATCTGGCTTATAATGGAAGACCGATGACTTATTATGGAAACCAACTCGGGCTTATTGAGGAAATAAATCTGGTTTATTATGAGATCCCGATGATTTATTATAGAAACCAACCATAGCTTGAGGAAGCCCAAATCCAGATTATTATGGAAGCCCGATGGTTCATCATAGAAACCAACTTTGGCTTATTGAGGAAAGCTAAACCTGGCTTGGAATGAAAGCCTGTTTATTTATTATAGATACCGACTCTGGTTTATTGAGGACGACCAAAACTGGCATAATATGAAAGCGCATTTGGCTTATTATGGAAGCGCAAACTGGCTTATCTTGGAAGCCCAATGGCTTAGTGAAGGCCATTTTAAGTTTAATACAAATCTTATAGAGATATACATGGATCTGTTAGGATAATGACAAATATTGTGAAGATAGATATGGATCTTCCAAGATAGATACGAATCTTGACAAGATAAACGTGGATCTTCCAAGATTAACACAAATATTGTGGGTATAGACATGAATCTTTCAGAATAAATTAAAATTTTGATAAGATAAACATGAATCTTTTAAGATTAACAAAAATATAATGGGGAAATATATTGATCTTCCAAGATAATTACAAATCTTGATACGATGGACATGGATATTTCAAGATAGACCCAAATATTGTGAAGATATATATATATATGGATCTTTCAAGATAAACACAAATCTTGCCAAGATAGATATAGATCTTTCAAGATAGACACAAACATGGGATAACTACAACCGGATTTAATTTTTCCCTATAAATACTGGTTTAAATCCAACCCAAAATGACCCAATTCTACTATATTCACCAGCTTAGAGCTCTCTCTGAGTTTGGCATCAGAGTGTTTTGCAAGTACCTCTAATTTCCAGCGAAACCACAATGAAATTTACATACCATTTCTTCATAAAATACTCCCTCCAAATTTGTCTTTGAAATATCTACTTCTATTTTATTTATTTATTTTCGATATAAAAAGATATTCACTCCATGTTGTGCTGTCAAAAAGAAAGTCGATTTTCTTGAATAATTGCATATCAGGGTTGTTAATGAATAACCGGACACTGGCTGTAGAGTTAACACTCTTAGTTATAATTCAGATGCTAGCTAGACTTCTGTTCATTTGGGCATTTTCAAAGAATCTATCTAGATATGTTATAGAACGTGAAGACACCAACTAGGTCACAGTCCATGACTCCATATCATTAACAGCTTAAAAAGGAATCGATATTATTAACAAAGTACTTAGCATTTATTAGCCCATACAGAAACCATACACTGCAACATGAAAGATTCCACGTCCACAATTTATATGTTTGTTTAGACAGCCATTTCCCTTGCAGTGGCAGTTCCGCTTTTACATCCACCTTCAATAATCTATTGAAAAGTTAATTGAAGATAAATTTTTATTTAACAATAATCTGAATGGAACAATAAGTTGAACAAACTTAATTAGACTTCGGAAAAAATCCAACACCGGCGTATCCTAAATACAATAAGTACGTACAAATAATTATCGTCAAAAATGAAACTCTTTAAAACGGCAGAAACTGGCTTTTGAAGCCCTAAACAAAGAAATTTGGTTAAGTTTTGGAAACCATCAAACTGCACAACTCTCTTGGACTCTTTTATGACAGTTGTGTCTTTAGCCTCCAAATGGATCATTGAACACTCATCAGAAGCGCCGTTGCTCTTGGTTTTATTCTTAAAGGAGTGGACTTCTACAGTGACATCTCTAATTTTTCACTCATTTCAATGGATTCAGGAGTGACGCCATTTTCAAGGGTCCGATCAAAAGATTGGAGCAGTGACCCAACCACAATGGGAAGAATTTGGTTGATCATTGGGAGGCCAGGACAAATACGTCTTCCAGCTCCAAATGGTAAGAACCGATAATGACGTCCACGGTAATCAATAGTATTTCCTAAGAAACGTTCTGGATTGAACGAGAGTGGATCATCCCATGAAGCTGAATCCCTTCCAATGCCCCAAATATTAACAAATACTGCCGTGTCTTTAGGTACAATGTACCCCATGAATTCAGTGTCTTCAACTGTAGTTCGTGGAATTAGGAAAGGAGCCACTGGATTTAATCTCATTGCTTCTTTAATTACCGCACCAAGATAAGGTAAACTTTCGATATCACTTTCTTCAATCTTTCTGTTATAGCCAACAACTTGGGCAATCTCATCTTTGGCCTTCCTCATTACATCTGGATTGCGAACAATTTCTGTCATCACCCATTCTATGGTAGACACTGTTGTGTCGGTTCCACCCATCATCATTTCCTACATAAAATTAGAAACGTATCTTAGCAACGGTATATAAGATGGAGCTTATAGTGTCATATGATCCGCCCTGAATTCGGCAGAGTGAAAAGGATCGGTTATTATTCTATAAAACCCGCCTTTAGCAGATTGTATGCGCGTTATTAGACTGGCTGGTGAAATTCGCATACCCACCCAATTTAGACCAATAAAGCAGTATGATCTAGCTTCTTTATGAGGATGTTCTAGATGATCTAGCTTCTTCATCACTTTGTGCATTTTTGAAAACTTATAAGCAGAGTGTAATAGTAAATTCGATTCAGAATACCGTCCAGTTCTGCAAGTTTGTACAAGTATATGAATTTACTCACCATTATAAACGCATTAATGTGTCTGTCTGACATTTTCCTTGGTTCATCTTTGCCACTGCCTTGGAAGTCCATCAACAAATCCGAAAAATCCTTCTCCTCGTTGTTATTGGGTAAAACAATATCTCTGCCCTTTCGCTCCTTTACAAGCTCATCAATAATATCTTCAAAGAGCCGTGCTATCCCACAGTGTCACTCGGGAAGGAAATATAAGCTAGCACCTTATTAGACGTCGGATCATTTAGTCAGCCGTTAGATTATAACTAATGTAGTTTTTCCAATTAATTACAGCTGTCAAAATTAATATATTAGAAATAAGTCCTTTTGAATTTGTTTTTTTTTTCAAAATCTATCCTTTTTATTAACTAAATTGATTTGTATAGATTGTAGTCAGTCCGATAGGCGTCGTCCACTCTTTCCGGAGACTGACTCAAGACTTTATATCTTTAAATTCATTTTTTTTGATCGAGAAAAGAGGGGAAATTTACTGCAGAGAGGAAAAAGAATTACAAATTACAAGAGAAAAAGAGAAAAAACAAGAAAGAAGCAAAGGGAGTAATCAAAATAGGGTGATAAAATCCATATGCAATGGAAGTAGTTGAGTAGCAAAGAATGGATAAAGGTAGTAGTGCGTGACCACATTATAGAGAGTACGAGATTACATAAGATTAATTGGAGGACAAGAAGTAACCAAGTAATTTCCACCTCTGCAAATAGCAGTATTAGCTAGTACAAGAATAAGCTCTAGGACAAGCATTTTTTAAGATCTTTGAATAAACTGGTTGTGTGCAGGTGCTATAGGATTCCCAAATTAACCAGTGAGTTTAAAACATAACAAGCACTTTTACAAGCAACAACTATTGTATCATCAAGAGATTTTACTTGTCATTGAAATCAAGCTCACAAAGTGTAATTTCAGCAAGGGTCAAGCCCATCGTGAAGACACAAACTGATCAAAAGTTTAACATAAGCAGTTAATTCGGTTACATCCTATGTTGTATTAGGCGCTAGGCGAGATGAGGCGCCAAGCCCAGCGACTAGCGCCCAAGGCGAGCGCCCAAAAATTAGAAACCAACAGAAATGGGCAAACATTGGCGCCTTGGGCGTTTTTTTTCCTAGGCGCCCCCTGGGAGCCTAGAGCGCCCGGGGCGCCTTTTACAACATAGGTTACATCCTGTTTTCTTACTATATAACCAATCCCGTCAATAAGTAAGACTTATTACTTGAATTACTAACACTTTCAACCAGACACAAATTTCGGTTACAACGTAACCCAAGGTAATTTGAGAAAAACAATCCTGAAACCAGACTAACGAACACCTTCCCATTAGTGATACGAATATAGCAAGGCATGCATAGAATAAGAAACTAGGAAATCCACCACATACACCAATTAACCAGAACGTTATTAATGCGAATAAAGTAGCTAGTATGAGTAATCTTGGTAAAACTAAAATGGAGTGGTATATATTTTACGATGAACGACGTTATGCATTATAACCGGTGTCTCTCGTAAAGAACCATCTTCTTTGGTAGCACAGAGATTCATGGGTTAAGTGGCCCACTGCTCATCTACTTTTTTCTTGGAATGACTATCTGAGTGAGGTCCACAAGTGCCTGTCTCGATATTCTGACATTATCATCATCACTCTGAGGAAGAGAGTTGATAGCTGAGACTGCCAGGTTTGCATGTTCTGTTGCTAGCTCAATAGCTCTTTGTATACCGCGACTCTTCCAAAGGTATTCAAGGGAAAGATCAACATCTTTGGGGTTGTCGAAGCCTCGATTGATTATTTCTTGTAATTCTGGGAATTCTTCAATGGCAAACAGTATTGGAGCTGTTATAATGCCGTGGCGTATGTCCGAGAGAGAACCCTTTCCTAGGGAAGCTGATGACCCTATGAAATCGAGAACATCGTCAATCAACTGATATGCCAAACCCAGGTTTCTTCCATAATCATAAGCCAGCATTGCAACTTCAGTTGTTTGGCCTGCCAAAATGGCGATTGATTTGCAACTATATGCAATCAATGATGCTGTCTTGTAAAACGTCTTTCTCATATAATGATCCATGCTATAGAGTTGTTCTGATGTACTTTCCATTTGCATTATTTCACCTGTTACAAGATGCTCTAAAACCATTGAAATTAATGAAACAACCTCAGTGTTTTGTAGAGTGGCAAGGGCCACACATGCTCGAGAAAGCAAAAAATCTCCTGCTAACACAGACAGCTTATTCCCCATCAAAAAATTAAGAGATTGAACACCACGCCTTGTATCTGCATCATCTAAGACATCATCGTGGAGAAGACTTGCCACATGGATCATCTCGGTGATCTCGGAAATACGCTGCTGTCTGGTCCGAAGCTCACTAGAAATATTGGTCATCACAGCATCAAGTATGCCGGACCCAGATAGTAACGACACATTTACTGCTGATGCCATCAACAACAAAATTGTAGGACGAAGCCTCTTTCCCTCTACCCCCATCTCAAAGAAGTATTCTGCAGCTGAGGAAAGCTTAGGGACCTCAGAAACTACCATCTCTCTTAACCGGTTACTAATAAGAGAGAGTTCATCAGCAACAAGAGAAAACGGGTCCACTTGCCCCTCCACTGAAGAACTCCCGCCTTCCTGAACTTGATTCCACTTCCCCTCTACCACCATGTCTAAGTATAAAGTCCTATAGCGGGAAAGACAGAAGCTTAATTGTTAAAATCAGAAACCTCATTGTTTGGTTGAACTATTAATAAAATAATTGATCGAACAAACCTTTGATTCAGTAAACCAGAATCCACACAAACTTGTTGTATTGCTTCTATAGAGCTAAGTGTCTTTGTTGCGTTTGGGTCATTGTTATCAATCTTCAAACATATTTACATGGTGGCACCGAGAGAAAACGATTGTTAATTTATAACATACAACTATATATGTATCAATCAAATCAAATCAAAATGAAAATGATAATAGTGCTGCTGCAGTTTCTAGAGAAGATATGACGTACAAAGGTCTTGTTTAGTAAACCACGTACGACATAAACTTTGAATATACTTAGAACTAGCTAGAATTCAATACCTTTATCTTCATCATACCCAAAAAATCATAAAAAGCACCGTAAACATCAGACATGACTTTCGTTCCGTCCATAACTTTAGCCGCAAGACCTATATTATTTAGTATAAGATTAGAAACATCTGCTGATTCCAATTTAACTTGTTTGTCAAAAATTTACAAAACACTTAAAAGACTATTATCATTCGCCCGAAAAATGGCACACGAATGACGGATAAATCCAGTTAATGTAATGACATGGGGAGAGGTTTTTCTTACCATGCCTCATTTTTACTCCTCCTCTAAAAACTTCGATGTTGTTGTAACACATTTTTAGTGTTCCCATAGCAATGATCTAGAATTATAAGTATACCAAAAATTAAGTGAACTAGCTTTCCAATATATTCGACTATGTCATCTTGCAAGTACGATTAGAACACAACTTCATATTTTGGATGGAAGAATTCCTGGTTTCATACCTGAGCAATAGCACACAATTGAAAAGTAGCTGGATCACGCAGGGCAGTCATGTACTCTAGACAATCCTCGGCATGTAATAATGCATCAGTAACCATCTCATTCAAGCAACAAACAGCTTTTGCGGAGTTTTCTTTGTATGTCAATTCCTGAAGTCCAGTGTTCAAAATTACAAAAGGTAAAAAAAAAAAAAAAAAAAAACTGTGCGTAAAGCTACATAGCTAGTGAAGTTGGAATAGGACATGTGTAACAGCTTCACCTCAAGTTTGTCGACATATTTACTCCAAATTTGGCGAGGCCAGTATATGCGCGCTCTTGGAATCTCATTCATATCCGCCATAAAGTCTTGAATAATATGTACTTTCTGGAATGACAGAGATTTATGTATGGTTGGAACTAGATCACTTAATAAATTTGCTGATATCTGCTGTTTATTATGCATGTATGAAAAATCCTGGATCTTTAGACCACTTAGTACTGCACTATAAAATGGCTACTTATATTTGAATATATTTTAGTTAGCAGCTGGTTTACGAAATACTACCTGAAGAAACAAACCCATGGAATTGGAGAGATGATCTGGGACTGAATCCATCAAATTGGAGGCGTGAAAGACTTTCGACAACTCTACATAAACAAGTCCGAGTACGATATGACAATACTCGGTGTATTCACCAACTGTTTCTACCTGCAAAGTAAACAGATATAGCTGGTAAACATTCATAATGATTGAGATGCGAAACTGAAAATATGTATATTTCTTTTATACCTCTTTTAGTATGTATTTTGCCATTCCAGCACCCATTCTTTTCGTTGTATCTTCAATTACCTCTTGATAACTGTAGACCAACAATTCAATAATTATTAACGTAACGGTATTAGCTAACTAGTTTGTTTAAAGCAACTATTTTGGAAAGTGCCGGGCTGTTTACCCTTTTTGAAGCTCTGATAATGAGGTTGAAACGAGATGAAATTGGTCTATTAGAACTTTGTCGTGACTCGTACCACCTTCGATGAAACAGATTGTGATTTTTGGTTATCCATGTTAAAGCACAACATCACGAGCCAATGCATGAAAGTGCATAAATAGTATGTCTGCTTACATGAGATGTGAAGATCACCATCATATATATAGCGATGGAAATTTTCCAGAATATTCACCTTCGTGTCACAAGTTATGTTCATGTCATCCTCTGTGACAATACAAAGCCTACCATCAGAGAGAAACGAACAAACAAAATCCATAAGATGATAACACAATTCATATGCAGAAGTGGGAGAACTAACCAACTGTATCAAGTGCCCTGAGAACTAGATAGTGAACGCACACCTGGTGCCCAACAAAATATAAATCTATATATAAACAGAACCAATATATTTGTATATAATGTACAATTCTAGATCGAGAAATTTAAATGTCAAATGAAGCTGTTAACTCACTAAATTACGAAGCTCGGGATCTAGATATTGATGTATAAAAAAATTGAAACTGCAAGAAATTTTCTCGAGCAAGGAATAGCAAAACGCCCAATGAGGTCCTGATGGGATTTGTTTCTCGACTTGACTTGTAGTACCACCACCATTCGTAAATCGATATAAATCAAACGTATGTCTCAAACTCCCTGCCATGTTAAGCAACTCTTCCTTTCCCTAGCTAGATAGTTTCTTCTTATGTTGGGAGAAATAGAATGGAAAATTTTTTTGATCGGAAAAGAGAAGATATATTAGAATTGAAATAGAATGGAAAATGTCTGCTGTTCTTTCCTTCTATCTTCACCATCAGTGGAATATTTCCGTTTGATTTTCATGATCTGTTGTTTGACTTGTGATTTGATTCCTTCCTACTTTCCCAATACAAATAATTATTTAGTAATTAATACACGTGATATTTCTAAATGATGAATATGCATCACATGATATTACTCTTCTCTAGATATTGAAAATGATGAATATACATCGATGTTCTAAACTTCTTGGAAATGCGGCTTGATTAATTGCGAATACTTAGACCGGCGCACTTGGCGCTTATAATGCTGCAAGTAGCCGTTATTTGGTGTTAAATTATTGGGGTACAAACATTTTTCCTAGAAAAAATTACATGCACCTAAGAGTAATGCCTTCTTTGATGTAGTAATCGGTCCTATATACTTAGATTTTCCCTATACACAGAGGGACACGCATCTGACGAGGACACAGCAGATATCGTTTTAAGGACCCCTGACTCTAGAGTTTCACCATTCATTGTTACTGATCCTTTCAAGCTTTCCTTAGATATCCTATTCGCAAGTGCATCAATCAAAGTTGATTTACCCGAACCACTAGGACCAAGAATGGCTAAAATTTCACCTTCTCTAGCTTCACCAGAGATATCATTCAGCAATATCTTTTTCTTTGAGGATGACGTACTTGGTAATTCGGTTTGTTTCTGGCAAAAGATACGAGAAAATGACGGTTCCTTACTTGTATTAAGACTGTAGGTTAGATTATTGAATGTGAGAACAAATTGAGTAACAGATGTCTTCATCATTTTGATGGGTTCCTCAATAAGTTCATCATGACGAGACATGAAATTCTCTCCTAACTGAATCCCTACTTGGAAATATGGAGAAGGTATCTCAACTCCTCCCATATAACTTCTACTTTTGGGGTGGTGTGAACAGATTCTTTTAATATGGTCATTCAGTTCTACTTCTACTTCTACTTTTAACGAACAAGTTCGTGCGAGCTATATCAAGGTTTTTTAATCTCTTAATGGTGGTGGATGCCACCCAACTAGCAGTGAATTGACTTCATTGCTGCGTATCAAGTAAAATCTTCGCTTGTCGTCAAAAAATCTTCATGGAAACATCGAGTCTTGGAATGATGTCTTAAAGGAACATGATCAGTACCTCCATCTGCATTGTCACAACAATTCTAATTAAACTATATATTTGGTCAGCTAGCTAGCTAGTTGTAAAAGCTTCACAAATCAGATCAAGCTTTTAATTTCCCTAACTGTACGTTTATGCATAGAGTAGTATTATTCAACAATCAAAATCCTCTATTGACATCATTAACTGCGTAGGTAGTAGGAGATCCAGAGGGCGGTGGACTTTGCGTCCAAGAAAAATTACTCACCAAAGATATGGGCAAATTTCTTGTTATACATAGTAAGAAACCATGTGTGGTATTTAAGATTTTATTACGTGCCTTTCGATTTTAGTTGATTCGATCGGATCCCATCTGAATTATTAAAATATTTTTTATTATGATTTTCATTTAACACGTACGCTGGCAACTAATACAACTGAGCATATGTATTCTTGTATTGTTAACAAATGGAAATGCTATTCAGTAATAATTAGTTTGTTAAGTGTTAAATTACAAAAAGTTAAGTTCAAAATGAATCCATTAATTTATCTTTGCAGCATGGATCCCATGTACCGAATAATTTGATAAGCATTATGTAATTAGGATTTGTAATTTAAAAACTATCACGCATTCGGATGCATAATAACACAATTTTCAGCAACATTATTTATAACTGTTGCAAATAACAGAATTGTGCTACATCTTTCCACGACGCATAACTCAGCGACACATTATACGGATTGTGAAAACAGATGTTACTTATACGTCCACGACACTTATGAGTTAGGAATTTTGAAGTGTTACGATTAAGACATTTTTGATAGGTGTTCCAAAAATAAAATTGTTAGTAGTGACTTTTTTCGTTCATCTCATGTAAACTTTGCATTCAACTGCCTTGCAATAATACAATGGCTCCTTGTTACAAGGCATTTTAATAAGAACATTCAAATAAATATCAGTTGTTGAACTTGATCGAGCACAATAAGGAATACAAAAGGTATAGTTGAATAATCAACTAAAATGCAACAATTTTACTAGTTAGAAGTACCTAAACATTTGAAACCTTACACTTTAGGATTTGAAGTCAAACTAGGTTACGCTGCCTGCAAGAGCCGATACTCTTGGTAGTTGGTACAACTTTTAATGGAATTGTCTTTGGCAGTACCACCGCGTATGATTCACCCATGTCTATGGATTCAGGTGTTACGCCACTTTCAAGTGCCCAGTCAAATGATTGGAGCAATGATCCAAGCACTATAGGCAGAACTTGTTGGGTCAGCGGGATGCCAGGAAAAGGGGGAAGCATTCACATTTGATGAAAGCTATCATTTCATGGTATCCAAAATTTAAGCTATCATTTCATGGTATCCAAAATTTCAGAGTATGAGCACCACGGCTATTCCTCCGATTCCTCGGAAGAAGATTGATCGTTTTAGGAGTTTTGTGTAGATTTTGTGAGTAGATCTCTATGTAAACCCTCACGAGACTATAACTCGTCCACTAGGGTCGCCTAGGGGTTCAAAGGATTGATGCACGTGCTAAGTGCAACTGTAATTCCTATGAAAAGGAGTTAGATTTTATGTTTCAACCAATGTTGTAACCAAAATTGCATGAATAAAGTGGATAACATCTTTTCAGATTCAGTTTTTTGTTGGTATACAAAAATCCGACAGGGTTTTAAACTACACAGCATGCCGACTAAACAGGGTTGTCATTTTTCGTAATGACAATAAAGTCGACTATTGTTAAGTCGGTAGGTTCATAAATAAATATAATGCCGACTAATCAAGCATTTACAACACCTTTCCTGTAGGTCAAAAAACATTTAGTCGGCATAATGATTTTTTACTTGCCCGCCGGCTATTTTTGGTCGTTATCTTCCAAAAAAAAAAATCCTTGCGGACTTTTCATAGTTTTAGAACTGAAAGTGTACATCCCTTATGTTATTTTGAGTATGAAATCATCCAGCAGCTCTATAATCTCATATTTATAAGTGTTTCGGTAGTATGGTTTCATCTCCGTTACAAACAAAATTCTCAACAAAAAAAAAAAAAAAATCTCAAAAATTTCAAAAATCTACCTACATAATCCATGAGTTCAATCTAAATAAAACCTAAGTTCAGAATCTTAATCAACTAATTAACTAACTAATTAATCAATCTAATCAGATTTATTAGTGTTAATTAAGTAAGGGTAGATTAGCCATTTTTGAAAATATGTGGCTAAGGAGTTTTGTGTTTTACTTCAAAATGACCCTATTTTATCTCATTAGATATACTCCAATTAATCTGGATATACCCCATTCTCGCGAGGAAATAGAAGTGCTCGTAGTGATTTTCCACAACTTTTTTCTTCGGATTCTCTTATTATTAATTTTGCATTTAGCTTCCTTGCAAATTTGCAATAAAATGGCTCTGTGTTACATGGCATTTTAATAAGAAAATTCAAATAAATATCTGTTTCAAAACTTGATCGAGCTCAAAAAAAAAAAAAAAAAAAAACATACAACATTATTTTTTACTTGCTAGAAATACTGGGCCACCGTAACCATTTGAAATCTTGCACTTTAGGATCCTGAAGGGGGAATCCCCGTAGCCCTGCAGCCTAGGCAGGGATGTGGGTATATCCTCCTTAATGGTAGTGAATGCATAATTCCATTGATGTGGTGACTACTCTATCCTCTGTACCAAAACAAACGCGGCGCAGAATATGTCAAGGATTTGCTCCTGCCTTTGTGCAGGTTGTGACTAGGCAGGCATGCCGGCCTAAAATTTTTATCATACTTTATTAGATTAAATCTCTAGCCTACCTGTGACTTGCTCCTGGACAAAAGGTTTCGTTATCGGTTATCGTCTGTTACTGTAACTATCAATTCTCCTAGTGTTAACACAAAACACAGTTGGTGTAACATAGGATCATTCTGATGTCTATAGATCATATTGTATCTTAGTGTATCTTATTGTTAACTTGCCTGAAGGGGAACCTGTGTACTCCTTGATTAATATAAATACATATCTCAAACCCTGTTTAGGGTTAAGAGGGATCATAACCTTTCATGGTATAGAGCCATTAGGGCCGTCTCTCCTCTTTTTTTTTCTCTAAGCAACCCTAGCAGCCATGTCTACAAAATCCTCTACTGTCTCCTCCATCATCTCTTCTTCTGTGTCTACAACTTCTTCTCCTCTCAAGCTTAAAACTTCCTACATCTCCTTCAAACTTGATGAAACCAATTACATTCAATGGCGTCGTCAGGTTGTTCCAATCCTACGCTCCCATGATATCTACAGTCATGTAGATCCTAATGTTGCATCTCCAGCTCCTTTTCTATCTGGTTCATCTGCTGAAGCACCTCTTCCAAACCCTGATTATCTCCCTTGGTTTAAAATTGATACATATCTTCTTAGCTGGCTTCAAGCTACCCTAACTCAGTCAGTTTTTGCCTATATCCCTGGTTTTACCTATGCTCGTGAACTCTGGCAATACTTAGCGAATACCTATGCAGCTCCAACTGCTGCTCGTTATCTTCAACTTCGTCACCATCTACAAACACTTCAACGAGAAAATTTTTCCATTTCTGCATATCTTGCTAAAATCACTTCCATTAGAGACTCTCTTTTAACCTCATCCTCTCCCTTAAGTGATGTTGAAATTGTTCTCAATACCCTTAGAGGTTTAGGGCCTGGTTATCAAGCTTTTTCAACTGCAATAGAAACTCGTTCTACTCTTCCTTCATTCTCTGAGCTAAAGTCGTTGCTTCTCAATTATGAAATTCGTCTTACCCAATATAATCAACCCACACCAGATTATATCCCTTCAACAGCCTTCTATGTTTCCACTTTCTCTTTTTCTCCTTCTTCCTCAAACTTCTCATCCTCTCGGTTTTACAACAACTCAGGACGTGGAAACACCTCATACAGAGGAGGTCGTGGTGGTAACAATGGTTCCTTCCATGGTAATCATGGTGGAGGCCGTGGTAATGGTGGTCGACGACGTGGTACTTACTTTTTTCCATCATATTCCTTTGGAAACCAGTCTACACATTAAACTCAATCCATCCTTGGTGCTCCTCCATCGAGCTTTCCTGGCAGCAAACCACCCTGTCGTATTTTTGATTCCAAAGGTCATACGGCATTGACATGCTCCAACATATTCAATCACTCTTTTCAAGCTCGTGATCTTCCTCAGTCGTTTGTTGCAATGCAACTCCAAGCTACTCCTTTTGATCAACATTGGTATGCTGATACGGGTGCTACAAATCACATGACGGCTGATCCCAACCTGCTTACTGCGCCGACTGCATATGCTGGTTCCAATCATGTTATGGTTGGTAATGATAATCTTTTGCCCATTACTTCTACTGGCAATGCTTTAATCACAACACCACATAGTTCCATCTCTTTAAATCGAGTTTTCCATGTGCCGTTAATTGCAAAAAAATCTTATTTATGTCTCTCAGTTAACTCGAGATTATAATGCTTCTGTGTGTTTTGATCGATTCGGTTTTTCTGTTAAGGATCGACAAACGGGGAAACTCCTACTCAGCGGACCCAGTAATGGTGGTCTGTCTATTCATCCTACCACTTCTTCCACACCTTCACCTTCAGTTGCTGCTCACAATCATGTCGCAACTATGTCCTCTTCTCAGTTGTGGCATATGCGTCTTGGTCATCTACACAATCGAAGTCTCTCCAGCTTAGCTTCTCAGAAGTTAGTTTCAGTACCTTCAATAATACGGTACACTTTATGTAATAGTTGTGCTTGTGCTAAGCATCATAGGCTACCTTTTTCTTTATCAAATTCAGTGAGTGATAGTGTACTCTTTAAGGTTCATAGTGACTTATGGGGTCCTTCTCTAGTTATCTCTAATTCTGGATTTCAATATTTTCTTCTTATTGTGGATGATTTTTCCAGATTTACCTGGATATATTTTTTGCATAATAAAACGCAAGTTTTTAACTATGTTAAGATTTGTAAAGCTCAAACTGAGATTCGTTTTTCTACGACTCTGAAAAATTTTCAGAGTGATGGTGGTGGAGAATATATTTCTCATTCTTTGCGTGATTTTTTGGCTTCTCATGGTGTTTTACATTAATTTTCTTTCCCTCACACTCCACAGCAAAATGGTGTGTCTGAGCGCAAGATTTGTCACATAGTTGAAACAGGCCTTGCTCTTTTTCATCACAGCCATATGCCTAAGTCTTATTGGCCGGAGGCTTTTGCAACAACATTTTACCTCATTAATCGTATGCCTTCGTCTGTTCTGGGTGGTTATTCACCATATTTTAAGTTGTATAATAAGCAGCCTGACTACAACTTTCTTCATGTTTTTGGTTGTTTATGTTACCCTCATCTGGTTCCATACAACAAAAATAAAATGGAGTTCAAAACGAAACCGTGTGTTTTCATCGGTTACTCTTACCAACACAAGGGTTATTAGTGTTTTTATTTGAGCAGTAAACGTGTCTATATCTCTCGACATGTTCTTTTTGATGAGTCTTCTTTCTCTTTTTCTATTACCAATCCTTGTGTTCCTCCAGAAACTACCTCTATTTTACCTACTTGGTTTGTTTTGCCATTAGTCACGCCTTCTGTTTTACCTCCATCTCCTGGTCTTGTACCACCAGCTCCATCGAATTCTCTTTCGAGCTTCTCAAATACTTATTTGTCCTCCAGTACAGACTCTTTCTTGCCACCTCATTCTCCAGCAGTTAGTTCTTTTGCGTCTTCATCTCTAGTTTCTTCTCAGCACATCGATTCTGTTGATTCAAATGCTTCTCCTCCTTCTCCACATGGTCCTTCTCTCCATCCCATGATTACTCGCTTACGTGATGGCATTCGTAAACCCCTTGTTAAAATGAATCTACTTGTTGTTACAAAGCATCCTATTGCTTCATGTTTTCTTTCTGAGATAAATGAAACTTTTGTTGAACCTAAGTCCTACAGTGAAGCTTGCAAAATTCCACAGTGGCAAGATTCTATGAAAGATGAACACCATGCTCTCAAAATTAATGACACTTGGTCATATGTTCCTCATCAACCTCATATGAATGTTACAGGCTGCAAATGGGTCTATCGAATTAAGCGCAAATCAGATGGTACAATTGATCGTCATAAGTCTCGTTTGGTTGCAAAGGGGTATACTGAACAATTTGGCATTGATTACGACGAAACCTTCAGTCCGGTTATTAATCCTATTACTATTCCTTTGGTTTTAAGTATTGATGTCTCTTGTTCTTGGCCTAATTGTCAGTTAGACGTTAAAAATGCATTTTTGCATGGTTTCTTGGATCAAGAGGTCTACATGTCTCAGCCTCCGGGATTTGTCGACAAAATATATCCCAATCATGTTTGTAAGTTGCATAAAGCTATATATGGGCTAAAACAAGATCCTAGGGCTTGGTTTCAACGGTTCACTTGTTATCTCTCCGAATTGGGTTTTGTTGCTTCCAAGTCAGATGCTTCTCTGTTTGTTCGCAAATCTCCCAATGGTGTTCTGTTACTTCTTTTATATGTGGATGATATTATTATTATAGGTTCTGACTCTCGCTACTTTTCTCATCTGTTAGTGGCTCTCAAGCAACAATTTTCTATGACAGATTTGGGTGATCTACATTTTTTCCTTGGTATTGAGGCACATAGGTCTTCTTTTGGTCTTCATTTATCTCAAACACGTCATACTCTTGACATTCTTCAGCGTGTTGATTAATTGACTGCGAAACCAGTTTCTACTCCTATTGCCGCGGGCGCAAAACTGTCAGCTCATGAGGGTACCTTATTTCCTGATGCTACTTTATATCGCAGTTTGGTAGGTGCATCACAGTATTTAACAATGACCAGGCCGGATATTACTTATGTTGTCAATCAGGTTTGTCAGTTTATGCATGCTCCTACTGGCATTCACTTTCTTGCGGTAAAGAGAATTATTCGTTATCTCAAAGGCACGTTAGGCAGGGGTTTATTTTTTAGGACATCCTCCTGTTTTCAAGTTTCTAGCAGCTCTTCTCATACTGTTTATGCATACAGTGATGCTGATTGGGCTAGTAACCCCGATGATCGTCATTCCAAAGCTGGCACTTGTGTTTTTGTTGGTCCTAATTTAATCTCTTGGTCTTCAAAGAAACAGCCTACGGTTTCTCATTCTAGTACATAGGCTAAATACCATGCCTTAGCTCTTGCTGCAGCTGAAGTTATTTCGATACTGTATCTCTTGCATGATTTGGGTTTATACATCAAGCAACCACCTATTCTATTTTGTGATAATATCAGTGCTACATACATGGCTTCTAATCCTGTCATGCATTCTCGTGCTAAGCATATTGATATTGACTATCATTTTGTTCCAGAACGTGTTGCTCATGGCTCTTAATTGTTCGTTACATGCCTACTCAACATCAACTTGCAGACCTGTTTACCAAAGGACTTCTCAAGCCAATGTTTCATTATCTGTCGTCCAATCTTTCACTTCAGGATGCTCCACGTTCAGCTTGCGGGGGGTGTTAACACAAAACACAGTTGGTGTTACATAGGATCATTCTGATGTCTATAGATCATATTGTATCTTAGTGTATCTTATTGTTAACTTGCCTGAAGGGCAACCTGTGTACTCCTTGATTAATATAAATACATATCTCAAACCATGTTTAGGGTTAAGAGGGATCATAACCTTTCAACAAGAAGGTCTATGGAATTTGTTGAAGCAGTACATTGGAATGGATATTACGTATTTAGGGATTGTTCCATTATCTTTTCTAGAACCAAGAAGCCAACTTCAGAGAGGGGCAGAGGTGAATGCTATCAATTGTTGATATATGTAATTCTATTCCCTATCAGTTAAAAGTTACTAATTCTCCTCGTCACTGATTCCCTTATTGCAGTCGATGGAGTTCTCACATTTGTTAGATCAAGCCAATGAATGTGAGGATCCTTATATGCAATTGGTTTATGCTTGTAAGTGCTTCTTTCATCCTTTCGTCGTGAATTGTTGCCTATTATAGCATCATGGTCAATGTCCTTCCTCTATGCCATACGCCGGCCGTTCAAGGCATTGAATCCCATACTTGGTGAGACTTGTGAAATCGGCAATTACAATGGCATTACATATATTGGAGAGCAGGTGAGCTTATGATGACCATGATATCCCTTGGCTGCATTTTCCTTCAGATACTTTAAATCTCTCTATCCCAAGGAAATGCATTGTTGTTACTTAACTTCTGTTTAGGTGAGTCACCATCCCCCAATAGAAGCTGTACATGCTGAGAATGAACATTTTGCATTGGACTCTACGAGCAGTTTAAGGACCAAATTGTCTAGAAATTCACTGGATCTATCTTGGCACAAGGTAAAACATGAGTCTAACTTTTTTTCATGAACATCTAACCCATTAGAATTGGAATCTAATAATTTTGGTTTAAAATTTATTGTGTTGTTAAAATGGATATATATGTGTGTGTTTTTATATCATTTGTCATCTAGGACGCGTATTACCTTCAAAAGAGATGGCATTGTACTAGAGTGTACCCCTCCTCAGGCAAAACTATACAACCTTATATTTGGTCGAATGTGGATTTCTTTTTGCGGTGAGATGAGCTTGAGGAACTTGACCACTGGGGATTACTTTGTGCTAAGGCTTCAACCATCTGGCTGGTTTAGGTATGGTTATGTTTCTCTCTTCCTCGAGCATCTCCTACTTGGGTACTGTCTCATTATTTGGCTTCGTCTGATACTTAATATACGAGTTCTCTAATCTATAAATATATGTGCGGCCTTCCAGAGGAAAAAACTAATGCATTTTAATTAGTTCGATTCAACTCTTGGGGCAAGAAATAAGGCGAAGTTCATTAATTGAGCATTTTCTTTCATTGCATAATCTTTCCAAAATTCTTTTTTTATTAAACTTTTTAATGTTCAGTGGTGCTCGCTTTGAAGTGGATGGATATGTTTACAATGCTGCCAAGGAACCTAAAATACAAATGACTGGGAAATGGACAAAGTCTTTGAGTTATCAACCATGCGATAAGGAAGGAAAACCGCTTCCAGGAACTGAACTAAAAGAGGTCAAATTTCTTATTCAACCCTATTTACCCTAACCATTGATAAAGGAACATGTTTAAATGCGGATTTGTAATCTTATTCTAGTACGGTTTCTCGTTCCCAGAAAGATTTTATCCCAAAATCGCAATTTGGTGTGTTCCATTTTTATTTTTTTTATTTTTGAGCTAAGGTCCATCACCTTTTTAATTTGATTCTTCGCCTTTTTTAATAACGTCCTGCAGCCTAGTAATGTCATGGTGCTGTTTAATATGCAGACATGGAGAGCTCCTGATGTTCCAGTAAAGGATAAATATCGCTTCACATACTTCGCACACAAGGTAAATAGCTTCGACACTGCACCCAGGCAGATGTTGGCATCAGACTCCCGTTTACGTCCTGATAGATATGCACTTGAGAAGGGAGATCTTTTAAAAGTCAGCCATGAGAAAAACAGGTCTCTCTCTGTCCCTTCCTCTCCATCTCTATCTCTCTAGTCTCTAGGTTGTAATGCTCTTCTAATGTTTTACATATAATTGAAACCTACGGTCTGGAAGTGAGGCAGAGAAAGGAAAGGAAAAAGAGAGAAACCAATGGCGATAAATTTACTCCAAAATGGTTCGACTTGACTAAACAAGTAATAACTACACCATACGGTGATACACAAATTTACAAATACAATGGGAAGTACGATGAACACCGGGAAACAGTGAATAGCTTAAACATCAGTGCGGGTGAGGTAAATGTGCACCCGACTGAGTTCGATCCTTGGCAGTATGGACAAGAAAAAATGGGATGAGCCACCAAGCAGTTTTGCTCAAAGAAGGCTATTTTAAGCTGTTGAAGACTCTTTGCAGTTACCAAAACTAGCTAGTGATCGGTCCCAGGCTGGGTTGCATAGATGCGGGCGCGTAGACGCGCGGACATTACAAAATTCTCAAAAAACTAGGACGCGGACACGTATATACATATTTTATTTATATATTATTTATATATACAATCATGTATTTATACAACAAAGTCAAGTGTTTCGATCCTGAAAATTAGAAGATGATGTTACATTATGTTGTTTTTGTGTATAAATTTCAAAAGAAAATAAGAGATCGTTTATTTATACACGCCGAAGGTCAAGCTATCAATTATTATTAAACACATGGCACAATCAGAATGCATTCTTAGAACAACGCATGCCCGACCAAGGGTATATATACTTTACCTTTGTATTTAGATGAACGTAGAATAAATGTTGGTGATCATTGTTTACTGATGAAAGATTAATGTGTAATTAATGTTGGTGGATATTTAATGTAATTAATAATTGGATGAATCGGTTTAATGATTGATCTAATGTTTGTCTTTCTTCATTTAGTTAATAATAATTTTAAAAAAAAAAAAAAAAAAAGTTTAAATGAAGAAAAAAAACACGTCAAATCTGAATCATCAGTGCGTCCAAACCAGACGCGTGCAGGACGCGCAAACTGGTGCGTCGGACACGCGTCATGTCAGCGTCCCACGCGCGTCTCGTGTCCAATGCGCGTCGGACGCGGACATGACTCAAAAAATGCAGCGTCCGTGCAACCCAGTTCCCAGGTGGCTAGAGAAATCTTTCTAGAGATCTTTGGCAGCAACATAATCCCTGTAGATTCTGCTAGCCACGCTATAGGGATTTAAAATAGCCCGTTGGTATAGTGAAATTGAAAACCATGGAGAATGAAGTATGTTTTATTTCTTCTAAGATGTAGTCTAAGATAGAGGGTACTGTTTGCCGCCTGGAGTTGGATGTTGTGATTACTTTTCCATGGGATTTGTGGTGTCCTTAGAAATTGAAATCGAGAATTGTGTAACGTTGTTTACTTGTGTAACTTTATTTACTAATGGCTTTCTCATGTGAAAAAGTTATTATGAGTTAGGTACGTGAATTTCCAATGTTTATATACTCTACTATTATGTCGGGGTAGGCTAGAAAGGGGACTTCCCAATCAGTCACCCAATTTTGTAATGCTCTTGCCCTATCCTAAGGAAATGGCTGGTTTGGACCAGACGAAAGTATGCAAGGACTTTCCAAACGGTCATCTCATCTTGGTACTGCTCTCGCCCTTGGTCTATCGCTGGCTAGCAAAGATGATCACGACTCTATTTTCATAGAGAATGGCTGGGGTTTTAACGGTGGCTCGCCAAGCCCGTAACTAACGTTCCTTCTTTACCCTGGCTTACGATAGGTTGTGCAGAAAAACTACACATGCGAGGTTTTACCTCAATTACAATATTGATGATCCTTTCTCCTTGTGTTCTTCTAATTCATCTACATATCCTATCAAAAACATCAACTTTTTATACCCTATTCCAATAATTCATCCAGTGGATTCCGCATTTGAATTATTAAAATATTTTATTTTTAAAAATTGATGATTCGCTTACAATGTGGTAACTAACAGAGTATCTGTATTATAGAGAACAAGTCCATGCGAGGTACATCTTGCATGGTTCCTTAATCCCTTAATGGTTGTGGATGCCATGAATGCCGCATCTTCAAAAGTATGATCTATATATGGAAGGAACATTGAGGCATGGAATGATATATATATGTATTATGCATGCATGCATGTCTAAAGGATTATGATCTTATCGAATCAACTATAGCTAGCTGTAGAGATTTCACAAATCAGATCAAATTTTAAATTCCGACAACAGTATGGGTACGTATGTAGTACTATTATGCAAGCAATCAAAATACTGTATTGATATCATTTAACTAATTATTAATCAGCGTGGGAGTTTTTTTCTTTTTAAAGCATATCTGCTTAGGAGAAGGTGGAGATATTGGCAAATTTAAACATATACTTACATAATGTTCCTTTCGGTGTTGGTTGATTCGATAAGATCCCATTTGAATTTTTAAAATTATTTTATTATAATAATTAATATGTTCCTGGAAAAAAAAAATCTCCACGTACTCTCATTTGTGTGTATATATATATATATATTTCTCTTTGTATCTATAAAGAATTTGGTGTCGGCGAGTTTCGAATTCAGGTCACTGGTATCATCACAGAGTAACTTTACCATTGTACTACAATGACACGGACCTCTCATTTGTAGTTGGGAACTTGTTGTCGGTAATAACAACAATTAGCCATCTTTGATGATTTTATTGCCTCTTAGTTGCACTGTTTTGGTGACATCTAATTTTTATTCCAATTTGCCATTTCCCTATCAAAAAAGAAAAAATAAATAAATAATGTAGGTTGAATTTCAAGTTGGAATGATGTGTTAATGGAATATTGTCACTTTGACAGTACCTCCATCTGCATTGTCACAACGATTCTGAACTCTATGGACAGCTAGCTAAGTTCAATAGAAACTCCATTAATTAATACTCGATTATTTAATAAACTCTCTTAAATAATATTTTTAGCCGGTCACGAATCGGGGACAACGTGTCAAACTAATAATTCGCTAAAATTATAAATTAATACATTTGTGATTACTTATATAGACCCGGTATGAATTATAAATTAATAATCCACCATATTTATATCAATACACTAATGTTTTATGAAGATTTTTAGAAAAATAAATCAGTTGTCTTCTGTTTTTTGTCAAACTCAATATCACACTGAACTAATTTTTCTTAATATCGTAAGAATTTCTAGTGTTTTTTCTCATAGCCCAGTGAGAAATTATTTAATGTGATTGTCGCATTAACAACCTCGTTTCGTGAAGGGGGGGTCTATTGTAGAACTTTCATCAGTTCCCGTAACGCTCCCAATTATTTATTCATCAGTCAACAATTGCGTAACTTCATTTTCTTCCACATAATCACGACATATTGACATTCACTGGATTGCGATAATTAACTTTTCGATCAAATTTTGCAAGTCTTGACTGATATCACCATCTAACTGTTCATCCGAATTGTCTTAACCTATGTTATTTGTTGATCAAAGTTAAATTTATCTATAAGTTTATAACATACTAATTAATATCTCGCTTAATTAATAAATTCTGGTGGTCCCAACAGCATTAATTTATAGAGTTTCTACTGTAGTTGTAGAAATCAGATGAAGTTATAAATTTCGCTAACTGTACTATAGAGTAGTATTATTCAACAATCAAAATAAGATCCTCTATTGATCTCATTGATCTGCGTAGGTAAGAGATTGAGAAAACGGTGGACCTCGTGCCGAAGACAAATCAAAAACGTTGAATTCTGATTTTCTTTAAGAAAAAAAAATAGTTAATGGATTCGCTCACCTGATGGCAACTATACCACCGAGTTGTATTATTAACAAATGAATTATCAATTGCTGTATCTTAGTATCGTTGATCTCATACTCAGTTTATTAACTGTTAAATTACACACACAAAAAATAATAAATAGATAAACTTAATTCATTAATGTGTCTTAGTAGCATGAATCTCATGTAATGATTAATTTCATAAGAGTTAAATTACTCGTATGATTTTTAACCTGAAATTAGCAAACTCCTGATATCACGTGTTGTTAACAACATAATTTTCAGCGACACTATATACAACTGTTACAAAATAACACTTTTCCTCGATGCATATCGGTGTGTTGTAAATTCAACAATTATTAGTAATTACTTCAGCACTGTGTTACAAAAATTAAGTGTTACTTAATTTTTCCGCGTCTTTTCCATTGGTGTTGGGAAAACAAAAATGTTATTATTATCTTTTCCGACTCTGCAGTTCGGAAGGGAAGATGAACACCAACTTCTCTTTCTCTACATGCCAATTCTCAACAAAGGTTTGGTATTACTTTACTTTGAAACCAAATCCTTTGAGTAGAAAAACAGAAAATTTTGGGAGATACTATCTTATGCTATCTTTTGGTCGCTGTGGAAGGAACATAACAACCGAATTTTCGGAGGAAAGCACAAGACAAATGACGATATTATACTTCTTGTTAAGTCGGATGTAATTCTATTGTTGTCTAAGGGCAATACAATTGACTAGTTGCATCCTTTTCAAATGAGATGCGGTTGTTGTTTAAATGTTGTAAATCAAGTGATGGTTAATTTGCACATCTTTTTGTATATGTGTCGCACAATAGAAGTGCTCGTAGTGATTTTCCACGACTTTTTTCTTCAAATTTTCTTATTATTAATTTTGCATTTAACTTCCTTGCAAATTTGCAATAAATTGACTGTGTGTTACATGGCATTTTAATAAAAAATTTAAATAAATATCTGTTACAAAACTTGAACGAGCTCAAACAAAAAAAAAAAAAAAAAAAAAAAAAAAAAAAAAAAAAAAAA
>JAJJMB010013076.1:2075553-2217392 GCA_023531105.1 Papaver atlanticum
AAAAAAAAAAAAAAAAAAAAAAAAAAAAAAAAAAAAAAAAAACATACAACATTACTTTTTTACTCGCTAGAAGTACCGAGCCACCTTAACCATTTGAAATCTTCCATTTTAGGATTTGAAGTCAAACTAGGTTACGCTGCCTGCAAGAGCCGATACTCTTGGTAGTTGGTACAACTTTTAATGGAATTGTCTTGTGCAGTACCACCGTGTATGATTCACCCATGTCTATGGAATCAGGTGTTACGCCACTTTCAAGTGCCCAGTCAAATGATTGGAGCAATGATCCAAGAACCATAGGAAGAACTTGTTGGGTCAGTGGGATGCCAGGACATATACGTCTTCCACTTCCAAACGGCAAGAAACCAAAATGTTGTCCATGGTAATTAATATTGGTTCCTAAGAAACGGTCTGGATTGAAAGATAATGGATCATCCCATGAAGCTGATTCCCTTCCAATACCCCAAGCATTAACCAACACTACGGTGTCCTTAGGTATCAGATAGCCCATGAAGTTTGTTTCTTCAACATTAATTCGTGGAATTAGGAAAGGAGCAACTGGATGTAATCTCAATGCTTCTTTGAGTACTGCCCATAGATAAGGTAAACTTTCGATATCATTTTCCTCGATCTTTCTGTCGTAACCAACAACTTGGGAAATTTCAGCGTTAACCTTCTTCATTGCCTCCGGATTGCGAAGAAGTTCTGTCATTGCCCATTCAATGACACTAGCTATTGTATCTGTTGAACCCGCTACCAATTCCTATATTGAATTAAAAAAAGAAAACAGATTGAGTAATACCATACTCTATGCATATAAAATCAAGATACAGTGTGTATTTACCTACCAGCGCGAACAAATTTATTTGTCTGTCTGAGAATTTCCATGCTTCATCTTTGCCATCGCCTTCAAAATCCACCAACACATCCAAAAAGTCCTTCTGCTCGACACTCTTGCATACTAAACCCATGCGCCTCCGCTCCTTTGCAATACCATCAACGATATTTAAGGCTGCATCCCATGCCTTTTTCATTCTCTTGGTCAAATTTTGTGGGTCTGAACTCCCAAGCCATGGAAATAAATCAGCTAGATTTGGCGTTTTAATTATTATTGCTATCTCGTTAACCAATACAAAGAATTCATCCTTAGTACCAGATTTAAGATCCATAAGATCCCTTGAAAACAATAGATCACCTATTAGATTAACCTGAGAAATGAAAATTAAGAGATTTAACTCGACACTTCTACCCGCCTTTTCTTCTACTGATATCCATTCTGTTATACGCTCAACAAATCGTCTCCGTTTACTAATAGTGTTCTGTATCATCGTACCGGAGAAGAGCTTGGTCGCATAGAGTCGTCTCACCATTCGCCAGTGTGATCCATGCTGATTGAATGGAGTCATGTTATTACCATGCTCATCTACGACTACGTTAAAAATCTTTGGCAAAACACGGTTTATAAAAGCCTGGTCATGGTTTTTGAAAAACTCCATAGCAACATCTGCTGAGCCTATAACCAGTGTATTCACTGCACCCAAACGTAGCATGAATACAGGTCCATATTTTTGTTGAAGTTCAACGAGCATTTGGTGTGGCCTCTTGAATACTTTGCGTGGATTCTTGCCTAAATCGAAGAGGTTCCCAATCACTGGCCAACCTGGAGGACCCGGTGGTAAACGGCTTGAATTGGTTTTACTTTTTCGGCCATGGAAAAGGCGGAGCAGAAGAACGAGGAAGACCGGAGTTGTCGCTGCAAGGAAAACGGTTCCCGGGACAAACATGTCGTTCAATGAGATGGAACTCATCAAGATGCAGGTTAGGTTTCTGTATATGGACACAAGTAATTCCAAGTTTTGCTTTTGAGGCAGCACGCAACCATTGAAATTTTAAATAATAGCTCCAGTCGGTGTCTTGCTGTTATGATAATGTAATATAATAAGATGATACTACATCATACCATACAACTTGCATTAAATTTAAAACTCCCAACCGTAGAAAATGTGAAATAGATCGATTTTTTATGGCCGTAAAACATGAAATAGCTGGGAAAACGGATTTTGATCTAGTCGGTTTCAAAATTTATCTAACATCTTTCAAACTTGTTTGAGAAAATCTAACATCTTTCAAACTTTTTTGAAATCCATTGATTTTGGGTTGTTGCTAAATAGAATTAGAGAATTAAGTGTTGTTGTTTTTTTGTTTTTTATTGATTTTGGGTTATTGATTAGAATTAGAGAATTGGGATTTTTTTTAATAGGGCAACTTAAACATTCACTGTACCTTTAGAACACCCCTTAACCAACTAACCAAACATTAGAATCATGGGATAAGCCCCGAGGGATCCAACTTAGACCTCCTACAAGGGAGGACATGGGCAATCAACTAGACTAGCTAATGATTTCATGTTTCAAAAATTCGGACTCGTTTTGGCTTTGGTTTTTTGATGTCCCTGTAGATTTCCACACTAATATTTGAAATGATCAAAATTAGGTTTACTAAACCAATTCGCAATTTACCTATAACTCAATACTAATATCACTGATATATAATCTTGAGGACCCATGCATCGATCAATGTAAACTAATATTGCAAACAAAACTTTCTTCTTTCTATGATCAAAGTCAAAAGAAACACCGAATATTTAAGAGAGGAACAAACCGTCAGCTTCACAGGTATACTCTAGAGAAGACTGTCTAGTAGAGTTTGCAAGTCTTGAATTGATTTTAAATTGATGGTTCGTAGATCTTCAGTGGAGTACTCGGACTTTAGAAGGGCATGTACTTGAGAATGAGCTTCCAAAATATTGGTTCTGCATCAATAAAATAGTTAATTGCATATGAAAGGTGTTAACAAAGTGAATAATAGAATCCCGGGAAAGTTTAAAAATCTGGCTGGATATTGCAGTTGCATTATGACCAAATTTGGTCAGGACTTGCAGCTGCAACCTTAAGAGGGTTCATAGTTTAAAGGAATCAGCAACATACTTGATTGGTTTGAATAGAATGGTTCTTGTTGAAGGGTTCTGCAGATAAAGTTTCATCTTCGCCAATACAACTGGTAACTCTTTCTGAATAGCATCACCAACCTGTTCCATAAATATAAACTGACAGAGTGAGCTTCATTGACTATGTTTTGAATCATCAGGATACATCAACCTCAGATATATCAAAATCATTTTAAAAACCATTATAATTGGTTGAAAATCATAGGATACCTTCTGAACAAGCTCAACAACTTTATCTGGAGTAGCGAAGGCTTGAGTCCTGAGGGGTCTTGCCAAAGCTGACTCTGGTTTCCTATCTTGGCTGCCTGAGGATAATGCACCTTTCACTGCTGTCACCTAAGAAAACATATTTTGTCAAGTGTAATGGAAGAAAACCCACGTTCGAATTATGCATAATCACTAAAACAATCCTTAATGACATTCAATAAAAGGAATCTCATGACACCATATCGTTTATTATCTAGGAAAGCAAATGAAAGAAGAAATATTCACCTTGGTCACAAACGAAAGCATCGGATCTACAACTAGCTTGGTGACCAACATGATAAATTCTTCGCAAGTGGTTTTGAGGTTTCTCTCCAGATCCTGTGGTGAGAAAAAAATAAATAAGGGAAAAATACCTGCAACCCAGATAACAAGCACACTACAAATGCAATTTACACTCAGATAGATACACAGATATGAACAAA
Source organism: Papaver atlanticum (assembly GCA_023531105.1). Taxonomy (NCBI): domain Eukaryota; kingdom Viridiplantae; phylum Streptophyta; class Magnoliopsida; order Ranunculales; family Papaveraceae; genus Papaver; species Papaver atlanticum. Next base: position 2,079,247 of record JAJJMB010013076.1, read on the forward strand.
TGCAACTACAACATGAGTAAAAGAAGGAAAAAAAAAAAAAAGTTGCAGTGAACTGTCTAGAAACTAAGTGGGCTAATCAGTTATGAAATAAGAACTGAGAAGTCTAACAAAATAAGAAGTAGATACTACAACTGGTCAGCAGGGAAACCATATACCTTCTTGGCATCCAGCTGACTTTCCAAAACCCGGGGGGATAAAGTTCTCGCTAACGAGGTTGATCTTGTCCAGTCGAACAGAGAAGCTTGACCTCTAAGAAGCCGCCTTACATTCTCCTGGAAGAGGAATGAAAGTTTATGAGCATTTATGTTTCACTATGAGTGGTTGGAAATAATAGCAAGGCCAAAATATAGGAGCATGAATCAAAAGAGAAGTTATCACACGGCACTAACCAGCAAATGAGAGAAATCCAGTTCTTTGTGTGTAACAGAAAATTCAATATCAAATGGTGCAATCTGGATTAACAAGAACATGGAGCAATTAGTTATACAATTTCCAAAGCGAAAGACAAGGAGAAGGACATAAAAGAGGACAGACTGGTATTAACCTTCTCCCTTAAGATAAGAAGATGTTTGATGAGGAAAAGTTGCCCATCAACTGTACTTGAGTTTTTAGCAATAAGTTTGCTTGCTTTCTGTAAATGAAGAGTTAAGAAAGGGTAACATTATGAGAAATTGGAACAGAAGAAACAATTCATTATTTCCCTCACCTACATCTTCTCTTGGGTTTAAGACCACCACAGCCAAAATAACTACATACAGTTCACTAACCTGGATGGATGTTGCGCAAACTTCTACTGCTTCCTGGTGAAAGCAAAAAGATGACCATTTAAAATAAGGAAATACTTAAACTGAAGAAACGGTGCCAAATCAAGGAGTTTAAGCAATCATATGAACCTGAGCTAAACCAGTAAAAACAGCAGGCTCTAAGCAACGATACAGCTTTGACAGGCATGATAAGGTTTTCTCCAATGGTGGGTACCATGTCTTGAAAAGATCTGGGTTCTCATCAGCCTGTTTAAACAAAAAAATTTGAGGAGAACATCAATGTATAGTCGTAACTTACTGCGGGATCTTCCATAGATACTAGAAAATGAAGTAACACACATCAGCCAAATCTTGGGTAAGAAATCCAAAACTTAGGCATCAGCCAAATGCACATATGAGAAACTTCTGAACCAGTTGAAGTACACTTCCTGTACAGTTCATGTACGATGTATGCAAGGGGCTATTGAAATCATCATAGGAAAATGAATCCCCCGGGAATTTTTATCTTCCTATCCCCCTTTTGCAAATATTTGAAGTAAACAACATGAAAAACATCAACAGCTTACAGTTAGGTAATCAAAAAGCTGTGTCACAATAACACTTTACCGAGGTAGTTGCAGAATCAGTCTCAGCAGATCGCTCAAGCTTTGCAGGGTAATCTAGGTCGTCGTCAAAAGGAATATAGTTTGCTATCTACATGAGAAAAAAATAAAAAGCATCAATAGAAAGTCAAAATTTTGAAACATGCAGTATCTTTTTCCACTTAAACTCTAACAATAAACCACATCAATGGCAAACAAAGATGCCTTATCCCGATGTTTGTGTTGCATGCTATCTCAAATCAATTCCATCCTAAACTGAGATAAGAAGTGTCAAAAAAAATATAAAAAATAATAATAATAATTGGTAATGTAGATGGTAATTTAACAACTCCATCCTAAACGGAATCGATCTATCGATATCTGAGAGGAGTTGTGGGGCAAAATTTACCATGCTAATTAAGGACCTTGTAAACATAAGCAAGCTTAACCAACCTCAATGTGTTTCCAATACCTCCAGTGTTAACATTTGAGAATACCAGAAGTTATATAATGAACTATTTTTATCCCACATTCTTCAATAGCATCTTAATTATTTAGAAAGCCCTTGTGATCTGATATATAGATTTCTTTTTAATACTTCATCTGTATTCAAGTTTGGTAAATGAAGTTCCCCCTCTCTAATTTACTGAAAGATTAATCTTCAGTGCGCTTGGCAAACAAGTAATGTCATCTATATTGAATGGTGGCAGTGCCATTAGTACAAATTATAGTTCATAATATCAGTGAACTGTCTCCAAGGTCAGACACAAAGAGTAAGAAGAGTATAGGAGGGTGAGCTAAATAACTAGATTACACCAAAAAGGTGAAAGAATAACAATACCTCATCACGAATATGTGTACGAGCACGGAAAGTCAACCGCTCGTGAACATCTGCCAAAATTCTCTCTAGTGTGGGGCGTAGCCCAGCTAATGAGTCACTTCTTGCACTGAGCTGTTCTCCAAGGACTTTTATTTTCAGAATGTCAACAAGTTCACATAGAAAATCGAGATTTGCTTCATGGATAAGTTTCGGCCGGAGAGTATCATACAAATAAGTGGACCTGAATTATTAGATGAAATATTAAGATCGGATACATAATAAGCGGTTAGCAGATTGACTCGCAGAAAAGGCATAAAATATGGGAAAGTAAAAAATAACGTTAACATCTGATGAAGGAGAACAGTTGGACTTGGAGGCCCGAGACCCAATAGTGTTTAAGATGCGCAAGGATAGAGTTTTATTCATTTGGAGTCTATTAGTTTGTTAGCTTCGTTTCACGTTTAGAGTTTTAGGGTTTACGGTTTCTTAGCATTTAGATAAGGGCTATCTTTTCTGATAATGTTTATCTTATATATTCTTAGCTAGCAAGTTTAGGGTTCTATTTAAGGTCCTGTTTTAGATTTTAGTCGGCAGTTTTTGATGAAAATGAAGAAAAGTTTAAAGCTCTTTTGAGTTTTTATGTTCAGTTTTATGTTTAATCCTATAACCCTGCATCAACATCTCTCTAAGGATCTGAAATCCAAGTTTACATTTGAGAATATGTACAAACAACTAATATTCTTATTCACTTACTAAGAAAAAAAAAAGATAGAAAATAAAAAGGATGAAATTGCCAAAGCAAGCAAGAAAACTTACAGAGGATCTATTAATGGAGATAAACTTGATACGTCCTCGGAGGAAGATGGGAAAAAATGAACAAATAGTTGGTGCTCATGAAGGCATACCTGATAACAACTTCAAGTAGATGACTTATAAACTACTCAAGAAATAAAAGTATCAATGCAAACTGAAAGCTTAATTTGATGGGATTCTAGTTTTGAGCATAAACAAATAAATAGACATGAAAGAATGATCTTCTGCAAAATTTTACTTTTAGATTTACTAAAAAGAAAAGAACACCAATGACAACAGTTAATTTATAAAGAAGAAAACACAAATTACTACAGTAATTGAGTTAAGTAGACAATCACCTGCACTAGGTATGCACATCCAGACCTAGTCAATGATGGCAACTCCTCTTTCTTGGCAAATTCCGAGATCCTCTGATGCACTATGCTTTTTATCTAGACAAGGGGAAATTGAAGATGTCTAAAAAAAATTATATACAACTAGAACAACTAAAATAGAGGATAAATAAAATAAATAATCAGCTTACCAAAGAGAGACGCTGTTCACAATATAACTTGTGGCACTCCGCGAGAACTTGAGCATATTCTTTTCTTAATGCTCTACCTTCAATTTCCTCAAAGACTGGCTTGAGCTGCAATTTGCATAGATGATTCAGAAGTCTCAGCCATCAAACTGCTTAAATAAAATCTTCTTCTTTGTTTCATAAGTAAATTTATTATGTTTTTTAAGAGAAAAATAATTCAAGGAAATATTAACAGAAGAAAGTCAAAAGTGAGCGCTTTTGGTTATGGCGTTATGCCAGGTCTGATTCACCTCTCGACATAAGTGGATAGTGGCAGAAAGGAGAGGGGTGATAACAATTTACTTTCTCATAACCATACTACAGCCACAAGGATACCTGAACTCTATCTATGCCATGGATTCTAATAAAACCTCAGTAGGGTGGAGGGGTTAGGATTCTTGGGAAAGTATTACCTCTCCGGCTGCTGCTTTAAAGCGAACATAGATAACAGATGTCTCCACACCTTCAGATACGGAATCTTTGCTACCACCACTGCCTCGGATTGCTGCATGAACCTGATAGAGACCAATTTGTTTACAGCATATGTCTCCGACTGTGAGGTATAGAACGATATTTCGACTTGCATACAAATTGCATTTTCAACTTTGAAGTTCTTACCTGAGATGAAGCATTTTTGAGAACTGAAAGTACATGGGAGCGGATCATACCCAGTGCTCGAGACTGCATTCAAAACCATAACATTAAAAACATAAAAAAAGATGAAGGATGAACAACAAATATCACAAAAATATGGGAAAAGATACAGTCAACTGACATTTACATGGATATGACCAAGTTATTCAAGTACCTGAAGTTGTTTAAATTTGACAATGTAAACACCGGACTCTGCGTACTGCGAATTGTTTTCAACATACCTAAAATCAGATAAAAGTATCAGTCTGATCTTTTCTTAGAGTTAGAGGCAAAATAGATAAGATGTAAATTTGTTGAAAAATATTATGACTTACGAAATACTATCATCAAGCCGCTTAAGCAAGGGAAGAAAGTTTCCGCTTCCAACATTCATGTTTGGAGAGTAAAAGCTACTAGCAACCTGCACATAAGTTAAGAGTTAGAAAAATCAATTAAAAATTATAAGAAACATGGAAACGGTTAAGCCTCTGTAGCAAGTCACTGTTCATCAATATGGAAAAAAAAAAAAAAAAGAAAAAAAAAAAAGAGGGGTTTTTGGTGGATATGATGGAGATTCACACATATCAATATATCATAGATACAAGGGAATTAAGATCAGTAACAATCAGGCCGCAACTTTTAAAGAATGGTCACACTATCAGTATTCTTTCTAAGGAGGGCTCATCCGCCTCTACACATGTTAACTCTGGATGGGTGGCTTATATGTTATCTAACAATTTTTTTCACTCCAAACTTGAAGTAAGATATATCTTCCCTTAGAAGTTAAAATATATTGTATCTTAAACAGAAAAAGATCCTAGATAAGATGGCATTCGAAACTTACATTCTCCAATTCATCGAAGTAATTGAGCTTCTTCCGAAGTGCTTCAGCAAACTCGACAAGTCTTTCTTTCTCGATCACCTGTGGTTTGAAGAAAGAAACAAGGTCAGTACTACGTTTCAACCAAAGACCAAAGAAGAAAAGTTAATCAGGAAATCATGTAAGACCATACCAATCGGTCACATGCATCATGTAATGTTTTTGTCTTTGTTGCAACTTCCTGATGTTGCATCTGCAGTTCATTGAATAAATGAAGTGTTTCATCTACCTGCATACAAGTAAAAAGAACCCAAACGACCTAAAGTCAAGAAACGCAACCAAAAAGCAAAGCGCTAAGACAAGGCATCCTGTTTATAATAGTATAGTAACTGAGAAAGAACAAAGCGTGCAAAGGTGGGGAATGACACGAGCATGATTATACCTGATTGAGGATGCCATCGCATGTTTGTATACGTTCTGTTAATGTATTTACATAGTGGCGATACTTCTCCTCTGTCTGCTCATATGAAAGAGAAGAATCACATAAAATAGAATTCTATCTCATATTTCCAAAAGTCTGTAGTGCGCAGCTATTACGTTTTAGCGCTAACCTCTGATTTCATGGCTGATTCAAGATCCATAAACCATTTGTAAAACTACACCAAGAACATAACACATAATAAGCAATTATATTCATAAAGAATCACACTTTTTTGTCAAATATTAAAATTACAGAAATTTTCAATACCATAAACAACAGGGAACTACAATCAAACCTGATGTGTGTTAATCAAAACAGCTTCCATCGCTCCAAAATCTTCCAAAGCATTAGCTTTAGTTGCCACTGTTAAACCACTGTCCTGCACCAGATTTTGATCTTGGGACTGCAACAGACACACATCAATACAAGTTATACAACATCACTTAACACAGCAAACACCATATCCTAGTCAATGAGATTTCAATAGTATGTCCATGCCCTCAGTTGACACTAACAAACCCGTTCTTGCGCAAAATTTTGATCATGGGATTGCAACATACACATTAACCAACAGTAATCCTCATACTAATTCTAACAATTCCATAATTTGATAGCACACTCACACAATGCATTTTGAACTCTATCGATAGCTAATTCCAACAAATTCCATCAAATCCTAACATATGATGTTTCAATTGTAATTTTCATACTAATCCCAATAATTCCATCGCTCATAGAACATCAATTTTCACATTATCTATGTCTAAACCTAACAGATTTCCAACAAATCCTAACAATATAATGTTTCAATACCGTGCCCCGTGCCTAGATCTCATACAACTCTATTCATTAAGCACCAAAAATCTCAAAATTTCCCAATCAAATTAAACATCAAATAACTCACCACATTGTCAGGAAACGGTCTTTCAGCAACAGCATGAGAAAGAGCAACTATAGCTGCATGCTGTTGTTCCGTCAATGGTGCATTCTGTCATCATAATCAAACAAAATCAGATCCCTAAATTTATCAACACTAAAAAGATCTAACAACTAGAATTTAAATTTTAAGATATAATTCTTCACTGAGATGACAAATTCTAAGATCTAAAATCAAAAGAAGTGGATTCTTCTTCTAGAGAGAAAAGAGGAGTGGATTGTAGTACCTGTTCCCAAGTAGAACGGAAATTATAACCACTGGAAATAGCTCCGCCGGTTGCTCTTTGAGGATGAGAATTATATTGATTTGCAGAAGAAGAAGCCATGGGAATGACTGAGCTTCAGAGATAACGAGAGAATTTTTTATTTATTTATTTTCGCTCGTTTGATAAATCAAAGAAGATAAATCAAAGAAAGGTTTAGATTTTCCCCAGGAAGAAGTAAGAAGAAACGGTTTGGTGGATCGTCTTTAATGGGCTTTTATCTCAGTGTGTCTGTTGCAAATCTAAGCAGCCCAAAAGGCTGTCTGTCGGTAGGTGTTATCCGACAAAAGAAAAAAAATCTACTCGGTCGGTACCACTATTAGTTGACCTACTTTATAAGTAGGTCTTTGTTTTCTAATAGTTTATAAGTAGGTGTTTGGTTGGTAAAATATACTTCTACCTCAAACACGAATCTGATGGTAATTAGTTGATGATCGAACCGCTGCCTTTTTCTTCACGTGAACAGTGTTGGGGGTACCTGCAAAAAACCCTCTGATGCTTAAGTTAGCTTTGAGTTTTGCACAGGAGTTTTAGTGGTGAATATTGCATACCATTTAGGGTAGTGAACCCTTGTTTTTATATGTTGCGAATTAGAGTCTTACTCTAATGAAACGTCTTCACATGCCCTGCATGCCTCCTGGCATAAATTATATATAATTTTCCCTGCATGCCTCCTGGAATTAATTTTCCCTGCATGCCTCCTAGAATGTTCCAGAATATTCCTTGTCTAGTTATTTCCAGAAGCTTCCTCTAGAGTTATGGAATTGGGTAACCAAAAGTGAGTAAATGGTCAAGCCAAAGAAAATAGGTGTAATTGGCTAAACCCACGCAGTGGGGCGGAAATATCCACAGGTCAAATGATTGGGGCTGTAACATCTAGCAGCTTGGCTCGACTCGGCTGGCGAGTTGACTCAGCTCGGCTGGGGTGAAGATATCCTGCAGAACAACTGAATGGGGCGTAACATCCCGGGGCTATGTAAATACACTAAGTCGTGAAACACTACATCATCACCAACTGTCGGACGGACCGGCACCGGACTATGCCGCCGGGTTGTGCCTCCGGACGAGGCCGCCGGCTCTGGCCGCCAGTTTGTTCCGCCGTCTTTGGCCGCCGGGTACTTCCAGAGAAGTAAACGGAGCCGGAGAAGATGACGGAAATGTTATGCTGGCGTCATGGTGACGTTGGCTGATGACGTCATGCTGACGCTGTTGACGACGTTACCGCGAATGATCCTGATTCGCTTATATGATAACGGCGTTAAAACTGGACGGACGGTAACGGTTTGTGCTAACATTGGAAAGAATATGCTGACGTCAACAATGGTTGCTGACTGAACTTTTCTGCTGACGTGGCAGTCTCTGATTGGTCCACACTGCTGACGTGGCCTCTTCTGCTGACGTGGTATTTTCTCAACTGACATATTGATGACATGGCGCCTGACACGTCAGCATGGTTGTTGATGTGGCACACCAGTACGTAACACCAACGATGACGTGGCAGTGAACCTGCTGACGTGGCGCCCACCAATTGGCCTACTTTGCTGACGAGTAGAAGTGACGAGGCAGTGGTAAAATGGCTCCTTCTTGCCTTGACTTGGATATTTGCACGTGGGCTTCTATGTATAGTGTTTGTGAGGCCTAGTTAGCAATACTTGGCTAAGTAGATGAGCATATTAGGCCCAATGAACCATATTTAGCTAAAGAGATGAGCTTTCTAGCCCTAAAGTAACCCCATTTTTGGTGTGAAATATTAGGGTACAAACATCGCCCCCTCTTAATCCATAACTCGTTGCATAACTCGAAATATGGGTTAAGAAGTTCGGGTTCTCCAATTCTACTGGCAATTGAATTTGCATCATTCTGGAGTGTTGCATAACTCGCCCCCAAGCGCGTCGTTCGGAGTGTTATGCAACTCGCCCCCAGGAATGTAATGATTGCGCTGGAGTGTTATATATCTCGCCCCCAAATGGCTGAGGTGATATATAACTCGCCCCCAGTATGTAGTTGTGTCATGCTGCTTAATGCTCGCGCAAGGGTGCACTTCCTTGCTGCATTTTGCTCCCGCATGGAATGAGAAGTTGAGTTTTTCTGTTATCTTGAATTCGCGCAGGGGGGCAATCCTACTATTCAAGATGCGCGCAGAGTTGAGATGTGTACATTTTCACATGCCTAGACAGTTGAAAATGTTCGCCACATTTGCTGATGTCCCATTTGATGGGGATACACTTGGAATAGGGTAAAAATGCTCGAACTGTGCATTCACCCTATCTGAGAGGTGTCAGAGATGCTGCTGACAGTAGACTTGAACTGTACTGTTTTTCCATTTAGGACTGATTGCGGATTCGAACGTCCGCAGTAGCTTATAATTAAACACGAACAATTTTGATAAAGTGTGGAATACCAAAATAATGTTGAATTAAATTTCTGAATAGAAATAACAAGATAAGTACCTACTGCTCGACAAAAGCTGCCTCGTTAAAACCTTTGCGTGGAAACCCATTGGGATAAAACCATCATAAAGAAAAAAGAGTGCAGCACAGTAGGATTTGAAACTACTCCTATGCGAATTTAGCTAATGATAAAACTTCTTCAAGTGGAACGAATTCTATGGCTTCCATGGTTTTGAATCTTGAGTACCATCGAGATCCTTAGGTAGTAGGAGCCACGAGACACTGGCCTGTCCACTATGTATGGACCTTCCCAGTTTGCTCCGAGCTTTCCATAGTTTGGTTCCATTGTGGATACTCGAGTTTTCTTCAAGACATACTCTCCTGGTTTGAATGATCATACCTTGACTTTACCATCATAGCCCAGCTTGATTGCCTGCTGGTATCGAACCAACTGTTGCAGGGCTTTTCCCCACTGCTCTTCCATCAGCTCTTTATCCAATGCCAGTATGCTGTCGTTTTTTCCAGATTTGACAGCACGAGCTTTGGTAGTCTTGAGATGTACATCGGTGGGTATGACTGCCTCTGTCCCATAAACCAGTGTGAATGGGGAAAATCCAATGGACTTTTTTGGGTCGTTCGATAGGATCATAAGACTCCAGGGAACTCTTCTGTTCATTTCCCCTTCGCCTTCTCCAGTCTTTTCTTGAGATTGTCCATAATGACACGATTTGTTGCTTCTTCCTGCCCATTGCTTTGAGCATAATATGAAGCAGAAAAGTTGTAGTGAATGCTCAGATTCTTGCAGAATTCTTTGATCACTCCGGAATCGAACTGCTTTCCATTGTCTGACATCAACTCGTGTGGGATTCCAAATCTGCAGACGATGTTCTCCCATATGAACCTTTTTACATCATTCCTGGAAACATGTACCAATGTCACTACTTCGACCCATTTGGTGAAATAATCAGTGGCGTCTAGTACGAATTTAACGCCTCCAGGAGCTTTGGGAAGTTGGCCGACTATGTCTAGTCCCCACTTAGCGAATGGCCAGGGACTTAAAACTGGATGCAATTCGTTGGCGGGTCTTTTAGGAATTGGAGCGTGCTCTTAGCATGGCATACATTTATGCACGTATTCTTTAGCATTTTTCTGCATGTATGGCTAGAAGTACCCCTGAGCAAGTATCCTGTGCGCGAGACTGCGCCCTCTAGAATGGTTGCCACATATCCCTTCATGAGCCTCCGCCAATATCCGTTGACCTTCTTCGGCTGATATGCATCGCAAAAATGGCTCCAAAGCTACAGGCTTGCGGTATAGCTGTTCCTCAATCATTGAATATCTCCAAGCGTTCTTTTTCACTTTTGAAGCGAGATGCTCGTCTTCTGGGAGTTCACTGGTTGTCAAATACCGGATATATGGTTGACGCCAGTCTGAAGCGTTTTCAGCAGGATTGCTTGAATCGTCTTCCACTGGACTGTCAACATCCATATTGCTGTCAGTGTTTCCGATATCCTCCTGTGCTGATGTAGTTACCCTCTCGCCCCCACTAGCGTGTTCGAGAGCCAGAACAGAATGGTTGTTGGAGATGCTAGGTAATTCTTGGAAATCCACTACCACGAAGCGAGTGGTGTTAGTGTCGACTGCAGAAGACAGATATGCTAAGGCGTCTGCGTGCCTGTTTTCCAATTGCGGTCGCTTCCCAATAGAGAACTGGTCGAATTCGTTTACCAATTCTCTCATACGATCTAAATATAAGGCCATTCTCTCTTTCTTGGCTCTGTAGGTCCCTAGAAACTGATTAACTACTAGCATAGAATCAGTTATCAGCTTCACGTTCTTCGCATTTAACTATTTGACAGCCTTTAAACCGACAATTGCTGCTTCATATTCAACTTCATTGTTGGATGCTCGAAAGCCCAATCTAGTCGCTTTCTCGATCCTTGAACCTTCGGGAGTAAGGATGACACACCCAACTCCAGCTCCACCAACATTTGATGACCCATCAGTAAACACGGTCCACAGTGGATCAGGTGTATCGACCTCCATTGCGGACTCACCCCCATTTTAATTAGTGGTTGACTCTATGGGTTTGAACAACTCCTCTTCTTCTCCGGTAACCGTTTCTATGTCGTCCACAGGAAAATCTACTAGCAGTGCAGCCAGAGCGTGTCCCTTCTCTGCGGTTCTGGTTTCAAACTTTATTTCATATTCCCCCAGAAAATTTGACCATATGGATAGTCGGCTGGAATCATCAGCACGTTCCAGAATTCTCTTCAGCGGATATTCAGAATAGACTACGATCTGTCTCCCTTGAAAGTACGGTTTGAGGCAACGAGATGCGTGCAATAGTGCAAGCGCTATTTTTTCAATTTTTTTGTACCGCGTTTCCGCCCTCGTCAAAGACTTACTGACGAAGTAAACTGGCTTTTCATGTGGATCAGTAAAAAACAGCACTGCACTTACATCGTTCTCCGTTGCAGCCAGATAAATTCCTACAGGTTGTCCAGTCTTTGAACTCACCAATACTGGGGGAGTTGATAAATACTGTTTGATTTTATCGAAAGCTCTTTCGCATTCATCCGTCCAACCAAAGTTCACTGCTTTCTTCAAAACGTCGAAAAAGGGCTTGAATCAATCGGACGACCGTTAAATGAAACGATTTAACGCTGCTAATCGTCCTGCTAGCTTATGGACCTCCTTCTTCGTTCTTGGGGATGACATTTCTCTAATGGCTCTAATCTGCTCCGGATTCGCCTCGATTCCTCTGTGCGTCATCAGGTATCTAAGGAATTTTCCTGAGGATAACCCGAATGAACATTTTGCTGGATTTAGCTTCATACGGTATCTCTTCAAGATATCAATTGTTTTCTGTAAATCGAGAAAATGAGACTCCTTTTTCTCAGATTTGACTACCATATCATCGATGTATACTTTCATCGTCTTCCCAATCAGATCTTTGAACATATCGTCCACCAAATCTTGGTAGGTTGCTCCTGCGTTCTTTAGCCCGAATGGCATCACAGTATGGCAGTAAACTCCTCTTTCAGTCACAAAGGCAGTATGCTCTTGATCTTCCTCGAACAAAGGTATTTGGTTATGCCAAGAAAAATCGTCCATGAACGACAGTCTCCCGTACCCTGAGGTTGCATCAACCAAATCTCTTATCCGTGGAAGCGGGTACGGATCACTTGGACATGCTTTATTTAAATCGGTAAAATTGATACAAACACGAATTTTACCGTTCTTCTTTGGGAGAGGTACGACATTGGACATCCAGCGAGGATACTGTACTGGTCGAATAAATCCTGTCTCTAACAGCTTCTCGACTTCTGCAGCAACTCCATCTTTTTTGCTTTGTGTCATATTCCTGGTTTTCTGGCAAACTGGATGATATTTCTCATCGATATTTAGCCTGTGGCAGGCTACGTCCGGATCTATCCCAGGCATTTCAGCAAAACTCCATGCGAAACGTCAACGTTTTCCCTTAACAATGTAATCAAACCATCGCGTTCGTGTGCAGGTAGATCCCCCCTACGAATGTGGTTTTGTGCTTCACATCCCCAATCTGGACCTCGATCAGTTTCTCAACTGTTGGGGGTTCAGCCGCATCCTGATAGACGCATTTATATGTCTATTTTCATCTCTATTGTATATATTATTAGTACCCATTTTTGTACTTATTATGGTGTTTTATGTCTTTGTAGGTATTTTTAGAGAAATAAGCTCTTGCGACGAAATTGGCTCGTAAAGTGGTGTTTTACACCCCAGGATAGAGTACTAAGGGCGCCCCCAAGGCAGCCGAGCTGCTAAAGGCACCCGCGTTTTGGATTCAGGGCACTTCACCTTCATCGTTTGAAAAATAATTTTGGCGGGAAAAAATTCATTTTTCTGCAGAATTTTCTGTTGGATTTTTTAAGGAGTTTTAGTGAGATTCAATCATTGATTTTTATTGGGATGAACGTGATATGCCCAAAAAATGGTGGTATGAGTGTTCTAATGCGTTCAGTTGGGCTGAATTTTCGTCGGGAAGAAAATATTCAACCTCGGAATACAACGTGTTTGAACGTGCATGGATTGAGTTGTGATGGAGTTTGGTTGCTGCAGAAGTGTGGAGGAGTCAAACAAGGAAGTTCTGGAGCATGTATACGTCGAAAAGATACGTAAGAACCTAAAACATAAAAGAAAATATTCATGAGTTAATGGTTGGATATCGAGAAGATTTTTGGGTTATTACGAATTTATTCTTGATCCTGTGACTATATAAAGGCTTTAGGAGACTCAAAGAAGGTATAGAGAGTTTAGGGGGAGAATAGGGAGACGTTTAGAGCATAAAAAATCGAGAAAAAAAAGTTACAGGAAAAATAATTTTTCTGCTGGTGAAGAAGGTACGATGAACATAAGACCCTTAAAGACCGTCGTTCTTCAACAGTGCCAGTGACGGTATTCCTTTATCGTTTTCTGTAACAATTGATTTTGTAACAAATATAAGTGTTACAAAACCCGATTTTATTCATTTTTCTCCCATTTCATCATTTGTGAGCCATTTTTGAGCATTAATAAAGATGAGCTAATTCTCGCGTAATCAAGGAACGGAGGAAGCTATTTATGCATGAATAATTGGTAATCATTCTATTTTTCTCTAATTTGTATTTTATAATTCACTCAATCAATACTTTGTAGAATTTTAATTGTTTGCATAATTTTTCCTAATTAGTTGTGATTCAATTAGATAGGTTATGCTTTGGTTAGATAATCTATGCTTAAGGGAGACAATTAATGTTTGAGAATATGCTTGATAATTTGTGAATTAAGAAAAAGAGATTTTAAAAATAATTAGAGTTTTGGAATTTTTATCATCATTTATTCATGTGTAATAGTGGAATCTAGTGTCTTGGTTATTTTCACTCTAAAAAAACACAAATTTGGATTTAAATTTTCTATACTTTTAGTTTAAATAAATCTAAATTCAATTGCTTTCACAAGTCTTACGAACCTCATTCTTACCACTATCAAAATACGATCACATCCTCTCCCATATATGATTATGGAGGGAGAGGATTCTGTAATTGCTATTTTTGTTCGACTCGCAGGATTTGGTTCCCGCTAACTTCTGATTTCCTGTATTCATCCATAACATTCTCATGACACTTGTGGGCGGCCATCTAGTCGCTTCTAACCTTCACAACCCCTTTAGAGGTAATAAACTTAAGGCATTGATGATATGAGGATGTGACTGCACCGATCGCATGCAGCCAGTCTCGTCCAACGATCGCATTATAGGGAGCTCGACAATCCAGCAGCAAGAAACTGCCTAGAACGGACTTGTCAGCCACTGTTATTGGCATCTTTACTTTCCTAATCGCCTTTGTTACTTCGCCGCTGAAGCCGATAATTGGATTTTCATCCTCCTCGATCAAGTCGTGTGAGAGATTCATAGAGGAATAAGCTCCTGAAAACAGCACGCTCACTGAGCTTCCTGTATCCACTCGAATACGGTATACGCGAAACATGCCAATCCAAGATATTATAACAATAACATCATTGTGGGGAGCATATACACCTATCATGTTTGCTTCAGAGAACTCGATATTTGTTCATCCAAGTTCCCGAATTTATACTCCATTTCCACTGACAAAATCGATGTGATTTGTCACGTACCATTTCTTTAACTGCCTGAGCTTTTACCTGGTCTCATCTTCCGATGCCCGCCTGGTCATTGAATGGATCCTGGCGTGAATGATATTAATCACATGTGCGTTAATCACATGTGTTATGCCAAATTGTCTAGGGCCTTTTCCAAAATACCTTTTCACGTACTCTTGTAGCTTTCTAGCGTCTATCATTCGCTGGACTTCGATCTGTAAAGAGCGGAAATTCCCAGTCTTGTGACCATGGTCTTTATGATAATTGCAGTATTTGCTCTTATCACGTTTATCATGTGTCTCCGCTGGCAAAGGCCGTGGGGGGCTCAAATCCTTGCCTATTTTCTCATACAACTCTGTAAGATGTATGTTCAACGGTGTCAGCTTCATATCATGATATTTATGATATCCAGTTTCCATTCGTTCCCCTTGATTTTTCTATCGAACTTCACCTCGATTGTTATGCTGTCCACTCGAACGGTTCTTTGACTTATCTTTCTTCCCATCATTTGGATGATTGGATGATCTGTTAACTTCTCTTGTCTCCCGATCTTTAGAATCATCCTCCACTCAAGCGTATTCTTCTGCTCGATCATACAGTTCTTCCAGAGTCTTTGGTGGTCTCTTGACCAAGGAACCGTACACACCTCTTTGATCGTGCTAGTATGCTTGTTTGTAAGCTGCGATGACGACTTGGTCGTTGGCACCGTCCACATCGGCCAACTTTTGCTTGAAGCGTCGAGTAAACTGTCTGATGCTTTCCTCCTTTCGAATTCCTAGAAGGAACAATGCGTGGCATCCCTTCCAATCACGTCTGTTTTATTTATAGTGAGAGCAAAATTTGTCAACCAGCCTATGGTAGGTCCCGATCGACTGCGCCGAGAGCTGATTGAACCACGTTATTGCTCCACCAGTCAGCAACTGTGGAAACATCTTGCACATCAACTCATCGATATACTTCCACCGAGTCATGGAAGTTTCATAGTGTAAAACATGCTGATCTGGATCATCTGTTTTCTCATCGAATTCTGGCAGCTTGGGAACTTGAAAATTCATTGGCGACCGGAATTCTATGATATTCAGTTTGAAAGGAGCTCCTGCGGCTCGATGCAACCTGTCTATCCTTTATTCTCTGGAGCGCTTTTTCGACATTACTCTCTCAATCATTTTGCAAAGGAGAGCATCTGTAATTGCACTTACATCGCCATCAGAGGTACTTTCTTTTTGCTCATAGTCCCGATCCTCTGGGATATCAACTTTAGATCTAATTCTTTTCCTTTGGGGTCCAGTGGACGATCTTCCAGCTCTATCTTGCTCTGAACGAGCATAGTAACAATGCGAAATTTCTCTCTCATCGGGCCGATCTCGAACCTCATCTTCATCGTTCCTAAGACGTTTCGAGCTAGTGGTAGTCATGGCCGCACTCTGCTGAGTTGTAGTTGGTCGTGCTCGGGTTCCATCTTGTCGGGCTCGTACACGCCTTCGTCTAGGTAGATCTCCAGTGACCAACAAATTTTTCTCTGGTCTATCGAGATCGATTATTTCTCTATTTTGATCTGCACCTTGTGGGTTAACTCGACTTCCAAGGCGCTCCCATACAGATCAACCCCTCTGGTTGTTCAGATTACCAGTCCTTGGTTGAGACCGGTTCTCACGTTCCAATCTCAGGAGAGCGTTCTCTTTCTCCAACTCGTTCAGCTGATAGCGCAACAGTTCTTCCTCTGTACTAGGAGTCGCGGTTCGTCCGTCTTGCTGGTCCTGTCGATCGTTATTCCTCCTTGACAGGCTGCCGAATTCATGCCTTCTATTTACTTGATCTCGCGGTTTTTCTCCATCAGGCATAGAGTCAACATCCATTCCTTCGTTTTCGATCATTGGTTGTTTTTCGGATTCTCCGATTTTTCAGATCTGGGGTTCGAACACGATCTCGATCTCGACCACGATCTGGGGTTCTGTCTCGAACCCGATTTCGACCCTGTCTGTTTCCAATGGGTACTTCTGGTGCTGACTGAACCTCAATCTCGTTCCTTTCAGCTTCTCGTCTCCTACGCTGTTGAGAGTTGCTAATGGAATCGACCCTTCGCGTAGTTTGTTTTACTAATGCCATAACTCGATTTGGGAAAACACGAATATCTTTTCTCGATTCCCCTTGGTCGGCGCCAATGTTTGGTTGGTAAAATATACTTCTACCTCAAACACGAATCTGATGGTAATTAGTTGATGATCGAACCGCTGCCTTTTTCTTCACGTGAACAGTGTTGGGGGGTACCTGCAAAAAAACCTCTGATGCTTAAGTTAGCTTTGAGTTTTTCACAGGAGTTTTAGTGGTGAAGATTGCATACCATTTAGGGTAGTGAACCCTTGTTTTTATATGTTGCGAATTAGAGTCTTACTCTAATGAAACATCTTGGCATGCCCTGCATGCCTCCTGGCATAAATTATATTTAATTTTCCCTGCATGCCTCCTGGCATTAATTTTCCCTGCATGCCTCCTAGAATGTTCCATAATATTCCCTGTCTAGATATTTCCAGAAGCTTCCTCTAGGGTTATGGAATTGGGAAACGAAAAGTGAGTAAATGGTCAAGCCCAAGAAAATAGGTGTAATTGGCTAAATCCACGCAGTGGGCGGAAATATCCACAAGCCAAATGATTGGGCTGTAACATCTAGCAGCTTGGCTCGACTCGGCTGGCGAGTTGGCTCGGTTGGGGTGAAGATATCCTGCAGAACAACTGAATGGGGTGTAAACATCACGGAGCTATGTAAATACACTAAGTCGTGAAAAAACTACATCATCACCAACTGTCGGACGGACCGGCGCCGGACTATGCCACGGAGGAACTTTTAAAATTCTTATTTCCAAATTTTATATAAATGGTTAGTAATTTGTTCAGTTTACACCCTATTGCACCTCTGCTTCCTCCACATATACATATCTCCCCCCTTTTAATGCAAGCAACATAATCGAAACTTTCCCAAATCTAAGCGACATTGACCATTGGATTATCCAGGTATTAAATTCAGCCGTTAGATTTACCATTCCCTACAATTCCGCCAATTTTTTTTTCCGTGTGCACTATTCACGAAATATGATTATCGAATCCAAGTAGTATAGAATGGCAAAATAGCTTGTATGCCGACTTGGTTATCCTCAGCTATATCCGAAGATAATAACTCTCCATAGTCCATTTAATCTTAATGAAACTCGCTACCACCAAATTCTTTACCTAAAGATAAACGGATTTTTTTTTTTATTACTGGCAAGTTTTAACATCAGATTTACTGGTATCATTCGCCCAGAATAACTATACCAATGCAATGACATTGGCTGGTGGGATAAGTTAACGATGTAACCTATAAAATGAAAAATGTGACCACGTGTGCTGACTGTGAACACATGAATTTCTTAACAGGAAAAAAATAAAAAAATAAAATAAAAACACAAATCAAATCAAATTAAACGTACAGTATCTCTATTAGTAATCAAATTCAACATTTAGATCAAAAGTTAAGCTATTATGTTCTTCATCAACTACACTTTGTTTATGATTCTTCTTATTCTCTCTTGGATCATCATCACTATCAACAGCATTAGAAGGTTCGGCATTCAAATCAAAACCTTCCGAATTCCTACTATTATCTTCTTCTTCATCATTCTTCTCTCTCTGATTCCTACTATCCTCCTCCTCCTTAGTAGAATTGTTTTCTTCAAAATCTTGACACTCAAAAACTGGGTTCCATTGAGTACTACTAGATCCCTTTTTTTCTGTCACTGATAGTAATTTACCACTGGCCGCTCCACCTCCATTATTATGCTTCTGAATTCGAGCCGCAACTGAATGAAGTTGTTTTATAATAGTAAAAAACTCCTCAACCTTAGCTTCTGTTGCCGTTGCCGTTGCCATTGTTTCTCCGTTATTGTTATCTTCTTTTGATTTTGCTCTCCTTCTTCTTCCTGCTCCCTCGTTAACTGGTGAAAGTTTTCTCTTCTCGTTCTCCATTATTATTATTGTTGTTTTCAGAAAAGAAAAAGAAAAAGAAAAAGAAAAAGAAAGGCTCATATTCATCGACATGTATGGTTAAACTTTAAAGTCTAAATGAATAATAATATTATCTTTACTTGATAATTAAATACAATGGGCCAGCTAGGAAGGTCGGATAGTGGTATTGTTTAAACTAGTTTATAACTGCATCCCCTCCCTGCCTTTCTTAATTAGTAGCACGTGAAATTTCTACTGTAAAAACATTATTCTAAATTACCTAAAAGAGAAGCTAAATTTTCCGATTTATTGTAACTGGCCTATAACAGAAAGTAAAAAATTAAACGGCGGATGTCACGATAATACAGTAATAATTCACTGTGTGATGATATCAATATTCCAAGTTAGAAACTCGTCGGCCCCAAATTCTGTTTAGATGTAAACTTCGTTCATTATCCATAAGTTGTTGCTTTACATCAAATTGTATGTGTGTTGCTGTTTGGAGCGCCATTAACATATCTCAAGTCTCCGTTCTAAATTATTTATAAAAAAAAAACAGTTAAATTTACCGATTTGTTGTAGCTAGCCTGTAAAAGAAAGCAAAAGATAGTAAAAGTTAAACGACGGATGTCATGATAAAACAATAATAAGTGACTGTATGATGATATTAATGTCATCAGTTATATATAAATTCCTAAGCCCAAATTCTCAAGGCTTCTAATGGGGTACCAATTTGCTTGAGGGTGTACCAACCCAAAAGCAATGGGATCTTTTGTATTTGGTACACCTCAAATGAATTGGCACACCTATTAGTAATCGTGGAAATTCCGCTTTATCCATCAAAGAGAAAAAAATTGAATGTGAATGTCAACTTTCTTTATCTGTATGTATGTCGTTGCTTTTTGGTCAAAATGTATGTGTTGTTGCTCAGAGCATCGTTAACATAGCCCGAGTCTTGGCTATTAGAGTTGTGGATAGTGGAAGAGTTCTTGCAACTCACCGTTACCAGCATAACCCAGATATCCCTTACTCAGTATAGTTACTATTACTATACAACAAAAATTGGGTAAAAATATCAGGTTTAATCTAATGTAGAAGAGCTATAAAATAAAGTAATAAATACAACCTCCATTTCGTTTTTGCCTTAAAACTGCTACCTTTGTATAAGCATTTCATTTTGCCTAAAAATAAACCAATTTGAAAACGTGTAAGCAGTATTACTTTTCTTGAAACAAAGGGAATATATGCTAGACAGTAAAAGCTCAACTTGGATGTAGTAACTTATTTTTAAAGCATTTGCCAAACGGCAACAATATATTTAGCTTAATAATACGAAATAATATCTTAACACCCCTCGATCCTCAAACACAATATGGCTTGATTTTGCATACGGAATCTCTGAACGCAAAACCTTTGATCTTTGAACATGGCATGTGGATTGTAGAATACATATTGCGGCAAGCCAACTGCTGCACGCGGATTGTGGCCTATCGATGCGTCCCACACACACTGAACTAAACTCTGAACATGGGTCTCTGAACATTGAACTCCCTGATGAACACGGATCTATGAACACTAAAAACTCTGAATCACTGATCTCTAAACACCGAACTCTTAACACTTATCACTAAACACTGGAAACAAAGTTGATGTTCAAAACCAATAACTAAAGTCAATACTATCAAATTTTCCATTGATGTTGGAACAATTTACCTCAGTTTAAGAGAACTTCGCATAAGAAATGACCAATGACGAAACATATTTCCACCAAACATAACACTGGTGACATGATTAAGAAGAAAACAAATGCTAGCACTCTTGTTACGTGCTTTGAACAAACTTTGACAACTTTGATACGTGAATAACAAATAACCAACAAATCCAAGTAAAAACACGCATATTGAAGCAAAACTTTGATTTGACTAAAAAGACAAAAGAAAAGACACGAGGGATAATTTTTTTTACAAAGAAACTACACTTGCAGCAGAGCTATTTGGATCTAACGCGGTTCTGATACCATGAGAAAACTGGTATCATAGGGATGGTTTCTCTCAATCAATATCTCATTCAATTGGGCAAAAGCCATATTTATACAAGTGATAGCAAATACATTATAAGAGAAAATAGCTAAGAAAAGGCAACTAACTAAAACTACTATAGAAAAATATTATAACCCTTGATGAACAGATAACACTAATATGGCAACAATATCTTTAATTAGCTTATTCATGCTAATGCATATTATCTACTAATGCCAAATTGTAACGCAAATGAGAAACGAGGTTGTTGTCAATGTCTAGTACCTCGGAAAGCAATCTTCATTTTTCGGTGTATTTTGAGATTATTACATACCTTGTTGTTCAATTCTTAGGCATCATCACCAATCTTCTTCTTGTTCCTATGAAATTTATGATTAAATTTTCTTTTGACTTTTGATCTTTTCTTCACGTATGTGCCAGAGTTGAGTGAAACTAGACTTTCAACATAAGTCTTCATTCCATACATATTTCCTAAACATTTTGGTTCTCCAAAGTTGCATGCACCATGTCATATGAAACTAAATTACTACGCGAGTTTAGTAGAATGTCACCATTCTTGAAAGACCACATCGCCCTCAAGCAATCCGCATTCATAAATTTGTCAACGAAAATGACATGATGTTTAGTCCATGATTCTGGAACTTCATAATTTTGCATCACCCATACTTCTCCCCATGCCCCAAATGCTTTCATAGGTACACTAAAATACCCTTCCAATACTCCCACATTCATAAATAAATGGTTATCCTCCAAACGTTCTTTTGGTAGTTGCAATTCTACAAATTTCTTATTGCTGACATCTAAAGAGACTATAACTTTGGGAAAGTCTTGAGCTATGGTTGCAACTAACTAATGAAAATTTTCGTTCACAACACACCCAGTGTAACACCCACACTTTTAGCATGGCGCATGCTAAAAGATGCGCCATGACCTGAGATGAAGCTTCATCCAAAGATTATGTTGCTTGGTAAAAGGTAGATTAGCTTAAAGCCAATATCGCGCCAAAACGGTGCATTATGTTTGGCATTTGGTTAAGGGCCAAATCTCGCACCAAATGATACATAAGGCCAGTTGGGTAGATGGCCTAAAGCCTTGCAGCGCATTATGCGGACGATTGGCTTAGAGCCAATACTACACAATCATTGTGCATCAGGCCAGAGAAGGCTGGCCGAGAGAGTATTGCACAATCATTATGCAATACGCCAGAGAGAATGTCTCACAATCATTGTGCGATAGTCGGAACCAGTATTGCACGATCATTGTGCAATACAGCAGAAGCGAGTATCGCGTAATCATTGTACACAATCATTGTAGATGAATAGTGAAGCAAGCATGTCAATTTGCTCCCCTATTCTAACTTGTAGAAATGTCATTAAGACATATATAGGGAGGGGTACTTGGTTGAAGGTGCATATGAGGACCATGCACCAAGTAAGCTTCATAGCTTAGCCGGAAGAGTATAAATGATTCTTAAGTCTCATTTATAGCTCCATAACATTGCCGATGGGGCATATGATGCGAAGGCATCACAATGCCACGCCGCGGACCCGATGATGCATAATCATTATGCATCTTGACGGAACGGCCTATACGGACTAGGCCATTACCATTATTTCAAGGCCACGACCTTGAAAACGAGTTGGTTTAAGTTGTTTTCCCTTCGAGGATGAACTATGGTCTGTGATTGATCCGTTTAGAGTAGGGAAGGGTACGTATGCAGACGCAATGAGTTGCATCATTTCCGGTCCAGCACGTTGTCACTCATACCATCTAATTGAGAGATGATTGCAGCACATTGACCTCTCATATCATCTGGCTTGGTAGCTCGATGCAAGATATGATTGTGGCCCCACTTGATGAGGCTAGTTGCATGCCAGCCAGTGGATGCTCATACTTCCTATCAGCCAATGGTGCATTGGGCATGTCATCAAAAGTAAGCAACATCGATATGCAAGATAGTGGGGAGCTTGCATAAGCCTAAGGAGAGTGCGGCATGATCCTGATTGATGCACCCTTGGCACGAGCATTACAAGTGCATGCTCTCAACAATACCGAAGCTTAGTGAAGAGGAAGTGCGACGGTTGCTCAGCTAGATAGGAAATTCAGTGATAAATTTCCTACGTTGAGGCAAGACACTCGGAAGCCAGGGATGCATGTAAGGTGCATTGGCTTCAAGGCTTTAAACCCTTTGCTGAACAAGGGTAAGTTGGAACGGTGTGGAAGCTAAGTTAGCTGCATCATTCCCTACGAGCATGCTTGCAAGGGAAAATGGACGTGCGTTTAAGGCCCGGACCGTAGTATCACCATGGCGCATCGGAGAGTTATGGCCTGCGCGCCCAGGCGCACCATGCTTAAATTTTCCGGTCCGTCACACCCAATATTGTAAAAGTTATAATAATAGGGGCACTTCGCTTGGATGCTTTTCCATGAATTAGATCTTAACATATAGACAACCATCGAAATATGTTTATAGCCAATAATATATTCCAACATGTAATAGACAGCCTTATAATCATAACCAAAAGTACAGACATTGATATCAGCAGGTTCTTTTGGTGGATCAGGTATTCTTTTGTACTCCATAGTAGTTGGGTTCCAAAGAACGAATCCCCTAGAGACACTATTAGACCACAAGCAAACCAAACCATTACAAGAACCCAACAACCGAACATATTGTAAAGATTTGAACGGGTAATCCAATTCAACATATTTATAATAGAAATCCTAAGTAAATATGATGATATTAATGAATGATAATTCTTGGAGAAAATCAGGTCACATTTCTTCTTATGATAAGAATTAAATATTACACTAGTGTTTTTTTTCCGAACAATAAGATAAATATGATATTTAATAAAGCTAGGATTAGAAATTATTTCAAACCAAGTTTTGCAAATATACTTAAATGTTAGTAATGATTTCACTGGTAACCTTAATAAGATGTCAAGGCAGAGATCTTCCAGAAGGCTAGACATTGCTTCTACTCCACCGATTAGGGTTTGCTTTGTTTTTTTTTTTAGCTCAGAGAAGAAAAACTATATATATATATATATTAGTAGAGAAAATCGGGGGTACAGAACCGCGTCTGAGTCGTCTGACTACACTTTATAGCTGGTCGTCTGACTACACTCCTCTCATCTTTCTGGCCTTTTGGAGTCCATCATCTTTCACGTGGATAACAAATGGAATTCTTGTCATTCAATCAAAGCCTCACCTAATAGAATTCTTGAAACAACAATTACCTACTTCAAATTCAGTTAAACCCATACCAAAATTAACCATTAAATTTGGTTCAGAAACACCTAAGAAAATCACAGAATTAGATATAAACAATTTATGCATTAATGGGAAGTTAAGAGAAGCTTGTAATTGCATTAGACTCTGTGACAAAAAATGGGTTTAAGGTGAGACCCAATACTTTTATTTCCTTTTTACAATCTTGTATTGATTCTGATTCCATTGAATTTGGTCGCAAAATTCATAGTTTGATTGTTGAAGTAAATCCATTTGTTGAAACTAAACTTGTTAGTTCGTATGCAAAATGTGGTAGTTTAAATGATGTTAGACAAGTGTTTGATGAAATATGTGAGAGCATAAATTTGTTTGCATGGTCTGCTATGATTGGTGGGTATACTAGAGAGCAAAGATGGGGGGAGATAATTAAGTTTTTTTTTTTTTAATGATGGGGAGGGAAGTTGTTTTCCAGATGAATATATGTTGCCAAAGATTAACAAGCATGTGCGAAATTAGGTGATGTTGAGACTAGTAGATTGATACATTCGTTGATTGTTAGGAGTGGGATGGATTTGTGTATTCGTGTAAATAATTTTATACTGACTATGTATACGAAATGTGGAAAGTTGGTGTCGGCTAAACGATTTCTTGAGAACATGGATGAAAAGGATTTGATAACTTGGAATTCGATTATATCGGGGTATTGTCAGAATGGGATGAATGAAGAAGCATTGGGGTTGTTTGAGAGAATGAATGCTGAGGGTGTTGTGTCAGGTTTAGTATCTTGGAATATATTGATCGCTAGTCATAATCAGTCTGGAAAATGTGATCAATCCATGGAACTGACGGAGAAAATGAGTGAAAATGGGCTTTCTCCTAATGTTTTTACTTGGACGTTTATGATTTCGTGTTTTGCTCAGAATAATCGAACAAACCAAGGAGTTACTGTTGTAAGTGCAGATTTGACTTGTGCTTCTCTAAAATGTTTGAAGAAGGGAAAGGAGCTTCATTCAATTGAGGTTAAGATAGGTTCTTTAGCAGAATCGATATGTACTCCAAGTGTGGAAACTTGAAGATGCTCTACGGATTTTTGATATAATGGTGGAGAGAGATATTTTTACATGGAATTCGATGATTGGAGGATATGCCCAAGCTGTATACTGCGGCCAAGCTTATGATCTCTTCTCTCGGATGCGGGTTCAGGTGTTAAGCCAAATGTTGTGACATAGAATTTGATGATCTCGAGCCATATACAAAATGGAGATGAATACCAAACTATAGATCTCTTTCGGACGATGGAAACTGAAGGGATGATCAAGCGGAATACAACATCTTGGAATTCGCTAATTTCAGGTTCACTACATCATGGTCAAAAAGATAAAGCATTACGGATTTTTCGTCAGATGCAAGCTTTTCATGCAAGACCCAATTTCATTACAATATTAAGTGTTTTACCGGCCTATGCAGATTTTCTTTCAACTAGAAAGTTAAAAGAGGCTAATGGTTGTGCTGTTCTAGCAAAGTTTAGACACTGAGCTTCCAGTGGAAAACTTTATTATTTACACCTATGCCAAGTGTGGGACATGAACTCTGCAAGATCCATATTTGATGATGTGTTTTCAAGAGATACTATTTCCTGGAACACCCTAATTGCTGGTTACATTTTACACTGTTATCATAATATCGCGATAGATCTGTTTCACATGATGAGAACAAAATGTATCAAACCTAACGAGGGAACTTTTGCATTTATTATTTTGGCTTACAGTGTCTTAGGAATGGTTGAAGAAGGAAAATAAATCTTCTCCAGTATGACAAAAGATTATCATATTCCACTTGGTTTAGAACATTATAACGCCATGGTAGAAAATAAATCGGCTTCGTTGATTAAGGCGTCGAGAATTCATGAAAATATGGGTTTGGCAATCCGAGCAGCAAAAAACTTAGTCAAGTTGGAACAGAGAAATACCATAACTCACAAGCTATTATTACAGTTATATGAATTAAGTGTTAGCTGCGAAGACGCTTCAATGATGAGAACTCTTGAGAAAAGAAGCAAGGAATCAAACACTCTCGGATATAGCTGGATCAATATTAGCAACAAGGTACAAACTTTTGTCACAGATGATAAACCGATGCCTAACGCAGATGTGCTCTGTGCTTGTCTAGATAAGATTAAAGAAGAATTCAGGCTAGCAATGCCTGATTCTCATGAGCATACCCACCTTAACATCTAGGAGGAAGATAGAAAAGAGGTTACATGAATTCACAACGAGAATTAGCAATCGGTTTTTCCCTCATTAGTTGTTCTTCCAATGCAACTCGAAGTATACAGATTGTCAAGAACCTTAGAGTTTGAAGTGACTGCCATATGACAGCCAAGTTTATCTCTATGACATATGGATGTGAAATTTATTTGAATGACCCAAAATGTCAAGTTCAAAGATAGGGTTTGTTCTTGCAAATATTATTGGTAAAACACATATGAAGAATGTGTCAGAAGTGTTTAGCTTAAAATCTGATCACAGGTAGCATCATCTGAAGAAATTCAAACGATTTGTCAAGGAAACCTATGCCAAATCTGGGGACCTGAACTCTGCAAGAGCGATATTTGATGATATGTTTTCAAGAGACACAATATCTTGGAACACACTAATTGCAGGTTACATTTTACACGGTTATCATAACACCGCGATTGATCTCAAATATCTTCACCATTTCAAAGGAGGGGTTTGTTCTTGTAAAGATTACTGGTAAAGCATGCATAGACCAAGAATCAAGAATGGATCGGAAGTGGTTCACTTGAAATCACAAGGCGGCATGGTTTAAAGGCACTCGAAATAATTTTTTCAGGGAGGTTTGCAGCGAGTTGTACATATGCATAACAAGTGAAAACTAAAGCAGTTCTGTGCGTAGTTCAGCATGTATACAAGCAGAGTTGATACATTGTGGTGAACATTACAAGATGTAAATCAGTTAAAAATATGTTATAATTATTGGCTTTGTTGATCATTTCCTGCAACATGGAAAATTATCAGAAAAGTAAAAAAAGAAAAATCTTCATCCAAATTTATCAAAAGACAGACATCATGATGCTTCACAGCGTGTGCACAAAATTGGACCTGATCAGTTCAGTGGATGATGAAACCAGTGACTTAAGTTTGAAATTCGCCAGCACCAAATTCTTACCAATCAAAAAGAAGCGCACAAAATTGGACCCAAGTACCGGGGGCAGTTGGGTGCCTAGTGACGAAACGAGTGGGGTGGAGATAAACTTTTCTTTTCCTTTACTCTATTTATGGACCAAAACACCCTTAATTAACTACTTCAATTACCTACTTCCACCCGAACAAATACTGCCTTCACTGATAACTTTAATCACAAGTTCGAAATCTCAACGAAGAAGAAGAAAATTCTTCTCGAAGCTCAAAGGGTATGATAATAAACCCTAATTTCTCAGTAATCACTCCATAGATCGTCATTAGTTGTTCATAGATTTCAAGATCTATACGTCACTTTTGTTTAATTTAGGGTTTTTATGCGTCTGCAGATTTTCATCTAAACCCATAACGGAAGATGTTTCTAACAAGGTGAGAAAGAAACCCTTCACTTTTAAAATCAAAGGGGTTTTTAAAATTTTGATTCATAGATTTTTACTGATTTTGGGGGTTTTGTGTTTGTGTGTTGCAGGACTGAGTATGATAGAGGTGTGAATACTTTCTCACCTGAAGGAAGATTGTTTCAGGTTGAGTATGCAATTGAAGCTATTAAGGTAAACATCAAAACTAAGAAGACCTAATTTTTAGTTTCTGACTGAAATTTTGTAACCTAATTCCTGTGTTTTGTGGTCATAATTGGTTTGGGTTTTTGTTTGTTTGATTGTAGCTTGGATCAACTGCTATTGGGTTAAAGACTAAAGAAGGAGTAGTTCTTGCTGTTGAGAAGCGTATTACATCGCCATTGCTGGTTTGTTCTTTGTTTCACAGCTTTGTTTGTGTTTAATGATTACCCACAAATTTGTCTCGGACCCGATAATTGGTGAAATAGGCTTGTGGAGTTGTAGCCTGCAGGGGAGGGCATTGCTCTCCATAGTGTCTGTTTTTGTAATTTGCGATAACTGCTTCGGAATAGTTTTTGGGTTTATAGGGTTATGTATCTGTGAAACCGAGTAGAACTTGTAAGTAGTTGTTGTCATTGTGGTGGTTAGCTTGATAGTCAGCCTTTGCCATTTGTATGGGTATAAAATTTTGTAATAGGAACTGAACTATTGGATACATGACGCTAGATAGATGATAGTGGGTAGTTTAGTTAATGGTTCTAATTTAGGGTTCACACGTAATACAGGTTTTCTGTCTTGTTACCTTTAATAATTAGTTGGTTCTGTCATAGATTTGATTCCTGCACCCTATGAGAGTACCACACCCTATGATGCCCATCTGCTGCATTCAATTGAGTGATACCACTATAAAATTAGTTGTTATTAAAATAAGTCTGAAAAAATCAGTGTTGATACTTGGTTCTTGTTCCAAGTCTAGACCAACTTTATATTCTGAAGCCACCACTCTTTTAAATGGCCTATACTTTATCTTAAGACTTCAGAGTTTAGTTGCTTAAAAGCTGGAAAAGCTGTAAGAATGCTGCCGGCCCTATGGAATTGCAACATCTTTATCCTCCTTTTCTGTTTCAGGAACCTAGTAGTGTGGAGAAAATCATGGAAATCGATGAGCATATAGGCTGTGCGATGAGTGGACTAATTGCTGATGCTCGTACACTTGTTGAACATGCACGAGTCGAAACTCAGGTGAGTCACTTTTACCTTTCCCATGTACTCTGCATCTCAATTACCCAATTGCTAATTTTGCTATTTTACTATTTTATCAGAACCACAAGTTCTCATATGGTGAGCCCATGACTGTTGAATCCACGACACAAGCTTTATGTGATCTTGCACTACGATTTGGTGAAGGCGAAGAAGAGTCCATGGTCAGTCATTATTTTTTCTCTCTTTACCTAATTCCTATTGTTTTAGGTCCACACTACTTAACATGCAAATACATCTTTATGTTGCTTATGTTGCTTCGTTGAGTATGGCTAGAAAATGTTGCTCTTAAATTATTTCGAACAATGACTTCCCCCTGAATTAGTTCTGATTATGGGTATCGTGGTTCTCTACAGTCTCGGCCTTTTGGTGTATCACTTCTCATTGCTGGTCATGACGAAAATGGGCCAAGCCTGTAAGTTTTTGGTCTTTTTGTATTTCTTACATATTGAGTATTGTATTTATGATACTTTTGTAAGGACGATTAGGAATTAGGATGCTCTTGCACATCCAGATCAGTGTTTCTAAGCAACTTACAAAGGGAAGGCTATGTTTGCAGATACTACACAGACCCGTCTGGCACATTTTGGCAGTGTAATGCAAAAGCAATCGGATCGGGTTCTGAGGGGGCAGATAGCTCTCTGCAGGAGCAGTTCAACAAGGTATCTGTATTTCAAAAAAATATTCCGAGGCATAACATTTATAAAGCCAAATAAGGAGCACTGAAAGTGTAATCCTCTATTTGAATTTGTTAGAGAGAGATTGTCTGACCATTATTGGTTCGTTGCAGGAGATGACACTTCAAGAAGCTGAAACAGTTGCTCTTTCGATCTTGAAGCAAGTGATGGAAGAGAAGGTGAGGTTTTGCATATAGAACAATAGCATGTTGTTTTCCCTGGGCACCATGAACTAAGCTCTCTTGTGCTAATGTTTTGCTATTGTTATGTTTCAGGTGACTCCCAACAATGTTGACATTGCAAAAGTCGCTCCAAAGTACCATTTGTATTCTCCTTCTGAGGTGGAGGCTATTATCGCTCGCCTATAGAAAGCAAACCCTTAATCATTCTCTTCGGCAAGGTTTTCCTGTCTTACATCCCACCGCTTTCAAGTTACGACTTAGTTAGGAGATAAACTTCATTGTGATCTGGTTTTTCCTGTCTTACTTCGCACAGCCTTCAAGTAATGATTTCGTTAGAAGATAAACTTCATTGAGATCTGGTTTTTCCTGTCTTACTTCTGCCCACCTTCAGTAATGACTTCATCAGGAGATAAACTTCATTGCGATCTGGTTATTAGACCATGAAACCTACTCCCGTATGATCTTTTTTTAAGTTACTTCTTTTGTTGGAGTAGAGTTGCTCCTGTATTCTGACAGATATACTCTGGTATCTTGATCATTAGTGTCAGATTTTAAAATCACTTGGTTGACATGAAAACATTGTAAGTTGAGATTCCCTTGAAAAATTATGATGCTTATGATAGCCCTGTTTGCCTTCTGCATACTTTTTCCAGACAAATGATTTATGTGATAGATATTTGTTTTTCTGCACTGTGCCTTGCTCTACATATTTTAATTTGTCATGTAATATACAGGGAGTAAATATTGCGAAGATTGTTACTAGTATCCTAGATGTAGCTTCTTTATTGATTTATAACCTTCCACATTTACATTGTAGTATCTTGCAACTGTTTACAATAACATCACTGCTTCCCATATACAGACCATCTTATCTTTAGTCACATGCAAGTTATAACACACAAGAACAAGCATTAATGGCTATCAACAGCTTAAGTAATTACTAACAGACAATATCATCACCCTAGCACATGTACTTATACATGTATGTCTCTGATGTTTGATCTATTCAGACTATATACATATGTTCTCAGGGCTTAAGTCCAGAGTCATAAGCTACACCAGTAGCAGGCAACCAAGATCCCCCTGCAATCAAATTAGAAACTGTAAACTGTGTTGCTTCTGCAGAGCTAAGAGAAGGATGATATCCAGACCACTTCACTCGACCTCCAGTCCCGGCTCCAGGTCCGGAGTTCATGTACTCTGCATAGTAGATACCTTTAGGTGCAGATCCTCCAGACCAAGGAAACCATCCAGCAGGGTTGATAGATCCAATGAAAGATTGCATAATAACTGTTCTCGAATAAGCTTTCCATGGTCTACCAAGATAAGTATCTGATGCAGCTGAAATCCTACAGTTGTGAATTGAGATTCCGGTGTTCTGATTCGGGTCACTACGTCCTTGCGCCGTGATGAAGTTTTTGTTACCGTTGCTTCTTGGAGAAATATTGCAGCCCTGGAAAACAACTGCCGAGTTTCCAAAGATAAAGTCTACTGTTCCAGATATATCACATTCTCTATAGAATTGACGGTTGCTGTGTGTATACAAACTGTCCTGGTAACCCGATATGGAGCATCTGTAAAACACGGATTTGTCTGAAGCGACTCTTAGAGCAACCGCCTGATGCTTATTCGGGCCGGCTGTGTTTTGAAATGTTATATCTCTTGCCATGAATCCATCACCAGTGGCAGCTGAAGGAATCAAACATCATAATATCAGGTATATGCAAAATCAATACTAATTGGATTCAGCAACTTGGAAGTTTTCCGGGTTCTGGGCGGAAAAATATTACTAATTAAGAAAATGGTTTTTTATAATAAAGATATCACAAAGGGTCCATAGCTCAGTGGTAGAGCATTTGACTGCAGATCAAGAGGTCACCGGTTCGAACCCGGTTGGGCCCTTAACTTTTTTTATTTTTTTCTGAAAAAAATTATTTTTATTTATTGATCTTTAAAAAATAAAAATAAAAAAATTCTTACCAAATGTAGCCGTATTTCGCAAACTAGAACCATCTTCAACATTATCGTTCCCTGTGATGACAGTAACTCCTTTCCCATCTCCAACTAGCATAACATTACTCTGTGATGAAGGAATATTGAGATTTTCACTGTAAGTCCCAGCTTTCACATGTACAACAGTCTTTCCATTTGTCCCTGCAGCAGCTAGGGATGCAAAAGCAATTGCTTGACCTATACTTGTATGTGTACCACTACCATCCTTAGCCACCACAGCACTTGGTTTTAACTCTTCTACAGAAGCTTCTAGTAGTTTCCGTTGCCTGCCGGTTAGCCATGTCGGGAAACCATCGGACAGTAATTTACGGCCACCACCTGCCGAGTTCGATGTCCCTGTGTCGGTTGTCTTAACATGGTTGTATAGAGCCAAGGAGTTGCTAACCATTTTACTAACATTTCTTGCATTAGTCTCCATCATGTTTTTGTATGGTGAAGAAACCTTTTCAGTTTGAAGTGCATCTAAACAAGTTTCTTGATTTGTAAGTGCTGTACTTAACCATGTCCGAACATCATCCGAATTCGAGCTCGTTTTGACGTCATCAAGTCTCCGTAGACTATCATCAAGTAATTCCATGCAGTCATCCACTGCAGGAAAAGAAACAGTACTACTAAGTTTTTCGCTCGTCAGCTGCATCATCGTTTTAATGCTTTGTGCTTGGGTTCTAGAAGCTTTAACTTGGGTTACAGCAAAATCAACTGAAATATCGAACACCTCTTTTGGAGATTTTTCATGAACGTTTTCGATCGATAGAAGCATAGACTCACATGATTCGACGTGGAGGGTATTTTGGCATGGAGAAGAAGATGATGATCTAGGAAATTTTGAGAAGTGAACACGAGTTAATGATGAAGGACTTATTGGCTTGGCTTCTAATTGAATCATCAATAAGAATGAAAAAAGAGCAACACTTATAAGCGTTCCCCACATGTGGTTGTTTCTTTGGGTACCGTATTTTGATGACTTCTCATACATGTTTAAGCAAGAGATAGACATGTTGGAAAATGGAAAGGTTAAAGAGTAGGAAAAGAGAGGTTGATGATGCTAAGTATGTTGTGTGTTGTAGTACAAGAATGAATGCAATATGATTTAGGGTATTTATAAGGAAATTTTTAGGGTACATGACTTCATAGTAAAAGGACACTTGAGCTGATATAAAGGGAAGTATCCCTTCTCGTTACTACACTCTTTTCTTATTTGGATAGCAATATATTTCTGTTCTCTAACTAATTGGCAAAGAAAACATGGATTGATTATGATACTTGACCTAATATCTAACTTCTTTTTCTCTTTATCGAAAGAATTTGACATTAGAACGGCACATCTACACACATCGACCACGAATGGACCTCTAGCTAGTGAAAAAGAGATATCGAAACGAAGCTTAGAACAAACGTACGTGTACATCTTGTACATCGTTCAACCCTCTAACAAAAAAACTTGATTAAAGTTTGAGGTACAAATTATCAGAGCTTTTCATCCACTTCTTAATGTCATGTTCTTTTCTAATCTTTTGATTTCTTTCATGGATGCTTCGCTGAATTTAGCTTCAAGTTAGGTATGAAGCTTATCTTCTTCTATGCATCTTCCTACGTATAGTCCACTGTTCGATCAAGTCATTCAACCTTTCATGAATCAAATACAGCATCTTATTCGACATCGTATTATTGTTTCGATAACGAATTAAACAGGAAATTAAAGTTTTAATTATACACATTATATATTTGTTTATGCATGAACATCATGAATTATTGTTTTCTTAATTTGTTAAGTTCAATCCTCAACTAATTCTTGTTATAGGGTACATATATGCATGGGGCCTTGATGCATGTCAACACCAACTTTTGGAGGACCATATATATTAGGGACAAATTTCAATCCACCCGTTAAGGTCTTCTCATTTCCGTCAAATTCATGCATTATTTTGTTTCTTGAGAAGAAATCTTTCAGTTTTAATAGTAGCTACAACCATAAACATAAACCGCGATTAAGGCAATAATAATATGCGATTACAGTCATTGTGTATGTACCCACATAACATATATCTTTATCACTAAATTGAATCGACAACCATTATAAGCCATCGTGACTTTGATGTATACTCATTAACTATCAATTAGAAGACACGCAAATTTTTCTCCGTTGATACCGAATCATAACCCATGCATGAATTTTTTGTCATTTCGTATTGTAGATATACGATAAAAACGATTCTAGTTGCATATTTATGGCTTGTTGGAAATTTTTCTTTATGCGATTCCTACAATGAAAAGTAGTTTGATGAACAGCAATACCACATTATACCAGAATTGACGGTTCTGAAAAGTATATAGATAGTTAGAATGCTTTCTGATTAACAATACAAAGAGGGAAATGGATGGAGCATCTTTTACGTTTAAATACAAGACATCCTATACATGTTAAAAACTTGGTAGACTAGAAATTTAAATGGATAGAAAAAGACTCGTTCAACTTTTTCATTACCATAATTGTTGAATTAATGACGCAAAAAGATTGCCGTTTTTGGTTACATAGTGAATGGGAATCTATGTAAATATGGCATTGTTGTAACCTAATCGTATACAATACATGGACCATATGGCCAGTGACAAAACCCCACTTATTAATGAAACTTATTAATATGGATGATATAAGGAACTGTGATGAATATGGATGTACCTTCCCGTTTGCCCAAGAAGGGCTAACCAAAAAGGAATGTCGAAATTCAAGCTTGGACAAGTCACATTTAAGGTTCTCAGTAGAGAATCATGACGTATAGGATGATTTCTTCACATATGTATTAAAAGATTATTTTGAGAAATTAACCAAGAACCAAGAAATTAATTAATTCAGTTTTGAGTAAAAGATTTTAGAAATCCGTTGGAAAGTGACTCTGGGGCCTATAATCCGTTAGGAGGTCTATACCATCAAATTTCTTGCGAGCTCGTCCAAGAGGAAACCTCTATGGCTCTATCTATTTTATGTATAGTCGTTTTCCTGATGAAAAGTAAAGCACGTAGCACTGAGCCTTTTCGAGAAGACGGTATTTGTGTTTGATCCAAGCTGTAGGTCTTCATCTCTAGACAATCAATGAAAGGATGAAGGATATCCAATGGAAGGGAGTAAAGTGTTTTCTACACAGTAATTTTTCAACTTAATTAAGTTGAAAGGTAAAAAAAAACGATTACTAAATGACTTGTATAAAAAAGAATACCCTTTTGTGGAGCAAGAAATTTTGATTCCGACATTTGGGAATGATTTCTGCTTCCCGATTGTTACACAAGCTCTAAACTTTAAGGTGTTATAGGCTGCTGCTCTCATAATGTGTACGCAATTAAGCAACTCGTCTATTAATCGGTCCCAATTCCCCTAATGCTAACTTGGGTCAGTCATAAATCTCAATCAAAACCAGCTAATATTGTATTTATTTGTAAAGTTGTTGACTTTATAGAAAAGTTTAAGAAAAGTAAGCGGATATTGACTGATGATAAACACTTGGAACCAATAGCATGCATGACTGAATGTTTGGATAATGACCCTCTAAAAGTAGCATAGAAGCTCTAGCAATCAATAAGTGATGCAGTGAGGTACACATATCTATATAGATATATATCAACCACACCCAACAAACCAACAACACTCACTGCTTTCATTCTCTATATACATTGTTTTCATGTACTGGGGAAGAATTGAAAGCTTAGGACCATTTTTTGGTCTTTAATTTGAAGTAGTCCTTGTTATTGATGAAGCATATTATGGACTATTCATGACTTAACAAAACTCTAACTCTGCAAGACTTCATTTCACACCACACAAGTACAACACCATAAGTTAGCTACCCTGCCTTGTTTGTGTGAGGTTGGTTAACAATATCAGCCCACTTGCCGTGTAAATAGTTAGGCTATATGTATAGAGGAGCCATATGTCCACCATTACGTGCATGCATAAAAATTATAGTTTCACATGTCCCAAACATTTTCATGGCTTCTAATGGGTAGTAGTTTACGGGAGAAGGATTTTAGCACCTAAAGACGAAAGTGTTTTTTTTTTTTTTTGACCGAAAAATGGCAAATTTTATTAAAAAAAACTTAGTATCACCAAAATAGTGACACCAAGTAAACAAAAGTTACATGGATGAATGCATCACTACATTCCAATTACATAACAAAGTAGACAAATCAAAACCAGCGAACAAATCAGTTTTCATGCCCCAATTAAACATCAAACATTTGATATCCGCTATCATTTTGTTTCTCCCAAAACAATAGTAATTTTCAAAACCAAAGAACAAAAATAATTGGTTCAAGAAATAACAAATCTTTCATAAATTACGTATCCATACTAGGTTTTGATTTTGGGTTTAATTAAGTCCGAAACTAATTTCTCTGTGGTGTATCCAAATACCCTATAAGAATACCAAAATCGAAGTAAAATTACATAATTATTAAAGTCCATATAAGGCTGCTCCATGAGTTTACTGCACTAGTTGGTCTAAGAGACTAAGATACTAACATCGACGTACTTACTAAAGTCCATATAAGGCTGCTCCATGAGTACTATTACAAGACAAAAGTTGATCAAATTGTGGTTAAACAACCACTGTCCTTGATAACTAAAAACGGTAGACTTTTTGCGACCATAATTAATTCCATTGTTGTGTTTTGCTTCTAGCTAGGAATTAAGGGTGTATGAGTTAGGTGTTCGTTCTAAATGAAGGAGTTCGTTCCTTTATGTAATCAAAACGTTTCCTCATTAATCTCAGATATCTCTAGTAAAAGCAAATTCATGTGCGTTTAATTAAATAGAAAAACGCCATGTATCATACCAGCAGTCCGATGATGACCTTATTAGTCTGATAAATTTTTCTATACATTTGATCATTCAAAATGTTCACCGCATGGTAGACATCAAGACTTTCACTGGTTTGAACACAAGGGCTCCCCTGTACCCAATAGCGGAAGTAGTATATCGACGGGCCGGTTATATGAATTAGTTAGGTGTTAAGTCTAAATCTAATCCTTGCAAACGAAGAAAATTGAGTTAATTAGTGTTTGGGTCTTAAATTTGTCCAATTTAGTATTTGGGTCGTTGACCCGTTAGTCAACATGAAATTTTGGTGAAAACGTTAGGATAGCTAATGTCCGTTAGTGTTAATTTTTACACATTTGCCATTGTAACTAGTGAATATGTTAGAGAGGAGATTGTTTTATATAACTAGCCGTAAGATCTCTAACGTGTGCTGTTAAATATAAGTCCTTCGTTTTGGCGTCAACTACAAAAATATTTTCTTTTAATTTACTCAATTTGTTGATTTTAATTTAGTCTTAATTGATATTGATTGTGGAATTTGGTATGGATGATTTTTGAGATTATAGTGGAAAAAAGTCAAGAAAGTTTAGTCTGGTTTGATGTTTTTTGAGTAAATTGGGATGCAATTTTGAGGGTGAAGTGAGTTTTCTGTAAACTGGCCTGGTGTTTATTTTGATTAAATTTAGGAAGATTTTGAATACACGGTACGTAGAAGTTCATGGGTTGATATTGTATTTTGATTCTAGTTTGTGGTTATGATTTAATTATTTATCTGTTAATTATCATTATGCAATTCTTTGTTGATGAAAAATGAGATTTCAATTTGTGAATTTGGTGGCAGTTTGATATTCTGGGATTGCTATAGCAGTTTGATGTCGTTGTATACAGTTAACACTAACTGAAATTAACTAAACTTAATAAATTGACCAGAATCGTTAGTTGACTATTTTGACTAACGGGTCAACGACCCAAACACTAAATTAGACAAACTTAAGACCCAAACACTAAGACATACCAAAAGCTAGGACCCAAAAACTCAATAACTCAAGAAAATTCTAAGTTTTGTGGGATAAAATTGGGTAACTAAAAACGCATCCATCAAATAATTGAATGATTTAATTTGTCGGCGTTGTTAGCTCTAGCCTCTAGTAATGTCTTTTTCCCCCCTCGGATTAATCAACTACATATTTTTCCTGTGGCATATAAAATATGCCACATATTTTTCCTGTGGCATATAAAAAATTCAATGAAAAGCAACTAGTCTAGGATACAGTGTTGTTGTTCACAGGATGATGATAAGTAGAAACTACACATCTTCATGTTTCACATCATCAATCTATTTCCCGTACAGGGAGAAAGAAAAAATCAAACTTGAAGTAAACTGTACATAGAGTACTGAAACAAATAGTGCCGTACTAGCAATAATAAGCGCTTGCAAATTGTTATAAGCAACATACCTAAGAGGCTAGGAGCCATGTTTATTACGAGCATATTAAATTCTACCAAAACAAATATAAAAAATTTAACAACTTATTTACTTGAAACTCATAAAGATTGATAAGAAATTAATATGGAATTATTGTGAAGAAATCAACCCGACAGACTTGTATTGCTGAAACAGAATGGAATAATAGAGTTAAGAGATATTTATACACATTACATTGGTGCTGAGATAAGAATACATAACAGAAGTGACTAAAGAATAGGTGCAGCTGAAGAACCGCAAGACTAAACCTAATAAGCTATATAACAGGGCAACTGATTGTTGTTACAACATAAAATTAGGAAGACTTAGCTATAGTACAACAAC
Organism: Papaver atlanticum; assembly: GCA_023531105.1. Lineage (NCBI taxonomy): Eukaryota > Viridiplantae > Streptophyta > Magnoliopsida > Ranunculales > Papaveraceae > Papaver > Papaver atlanticum. The sequence continues at coordinate 2,117,512 of JAJJMB010013076.1, forward strand.
CTGTACGTGTGAGTAGTCAACCTGTACACATGAGAAGTTTATCAAGGGGTTGATAAACTTAATACCCCCCTCAAGTTGGAGCGGTAGAGCCAGAACGAACGCGCGACTTGCTAACCAGACGGCCAAATTGTGGAGCTCCTAGTGGCTTCGTAAAAACATCTGCAAGTTGATCAGCAGATTGTAGGTGTTTCGGCAATATCAATCCACTAAGTAATTTCTCACGAACGAAGTAACAGTCTATTTCTATATGTTTAGTACGTTAGTGAAAAGCTGGATTTTGAGCAATATGAATTGCTGCTTGACTATCACAGGAAACAGTGATAGGGAGAGGACATTGAATATGCATGTCATTAAAAAGATAATAGAGCCATTGCAATTCTGCTGTCAGATTTTCCAGAGCACGATATTCCTCTTCAGCAAAAGAGCGAGCCACAGTAGGTTGCTTCTTTGATTTCCAAGAAATAGGACTATCACCTATTTTGACAAGGTAACCAATAGTGGAACGGCGAGTAATTGGACAACATTCCCAATCAGAATCCGTTTATCCATGCAGAGAAAGGGAACTAGTGGAAGATAAAAATATTCCATGACCTATTGTACCCTTGAGATAACGAAGAACTCGAAGAGCAGCATCAAGATGAGATGTGCGAGGCTTTTGCATAAACTGACTCAAATAATTCACTGAATAAGTTATGTCAGGACGAGTTACTGTGAGATACAGGAGACGACCAATGAGGCGTCGAAAAAACTTGGATCAGTTAATTCCTTACCATTAGTAGGGAGTAACTTGAGATGAGAATCCATTGGAAAAGAAGATACACGAGCACCTGTTAGACCAGAGTCCTTAAGAATATCAAGGACATATTTTCGTTGACATATGAAAATTCCTTTAGAGGAACGAGAGACCTCAATACCTAGAAGCGGCCAAGATCCTTTATGGAAAAATGAGAAGCTAGACGGAGCTTAAGTGAACTAATGAAGCTATCATATGTGCCAGTGATAATGATGTCGTCGACATACACCAAGACAAAAATCGAAGTAGTATCCCAATGATATGTGAAAAGAGAGTTATCACATAGAGATTTTTGAAATCCTTTAGCTATTAAAACTGAACATAATTTAGGAAACCATTGACGAGAGGCTTGCTTAAGGCCATATAGAGATTTCTTAAGTTTGAAGACTTGGGACTCACCTTTGCGTGCCGAACCCGGTGGAATCTTCATATATATTTCTTCATCAAGATCACCTTGGAGAAACGCATTATTCACATCCAATTGATGTAAAGACCAACCCCGGATTGCGGCAACAGATAGCAACACACGAACATTAACTAGTTTTGCAACCGGTGCAAAGGTATCATAATAATCAATTCCTTCTTGTTGAGTATAACCTTTCGCAACAAGACGAGCTTTATAACGTTTTATAGAACCATCTGAGTTAAATTTAATTTAAAAACCCATTTACAGCCAATGGCCGTTTTTCCGGGTGGTAAATCAACCATTATCCACGTATTGTTGGCTTCCAAAGCTAAAATTTCTTTAGACATGGCAGCGCGCCACTTTGGACACTTGATTGCCTGAGAGAGTTTTTGGTTCTTCATTAAGAAGAATGGCAGATATAAAAGCCTTATGAGATGGCTTGAATTTATCAAAAGATAAATAATCTGTCAGAGGGTAGACTAAAGTAGATTGAGATTGCGCAGCTGAGCAATAATAGTCTTGCAAATAAACTGGCGGACTGCGATCACGAATTGGACGTGAATGTGCAACAAGGATAGGAATGTTATTGACTGGTGTTACCGGAGATGAATGCAGGTCAGGTAAAGAAGCACTAGGTTGTGCCGAGGAAGATGATTGTTCCGGAGAAGTAACAACAGATGGAACAACATGATTAGTTGTATAAGATGAAGACGGAGACACTGGATGCATGATAGTGCATAGAGTGTCAGAGGAGTTTGCAGTGGAAGAATCTGTACTATTGTCAGGCGAGAAAGTATCACAGGGCAACTGCGACTGAGAACCAGATGGTGTAGGTGTAGAATAAAACGAAGGAGAAAGAACAGAATCATAAAAATATGAATATGGAGAATGTATAGGTGATGGTACATAATGATTATATGAAAAATCATTAAAAGGAAAAGAATTCTCATGAAATACTACATCCCTAGAAGTACAGATAGACTTAGTTTCAAGATCATAAACTTTGTAACCTTTCTGGCCATGAGGATAACCAACAAAGATGCCAGGTTTAGCACGTTGGTCGAATTATGAGAAATTCGATCGGGTATTTCTCCCAAAACATAGACAACCAAACACACGCAGATTTGAGTAATCTGGTAGCTGATTAAGTAACATTTCATGAGGGGATTTGTGAGATAATACATGAGATGGTAACTTGTTGATTAAATATGTAGCAGCAAGAACACATTCTCCCCAAAAGCGAAGAGGAAGATTAGATTGAAATCTTAATGTCCTTGCTACGTTGAGTAAGTGGCGATATTTTCTCTTGACAACGCCGTTCTGTTGTGGGGTATAAACACAACTAGTTTGATGGAGAATACCCTTGTCATGAAACCATGATTGAAGTGCTCTCGATTTGAACTCAGCGCCATTGTCAGAACGAAATGTTTGCAATGACGGTATGGGAAAAGTAGTAGAACCAGAAGATATGCTTGTTTATTTATGACCAAACTGAGTCATAACAAAGTTAAAAAAATATTGAAGAAACATTAAAGTTTCGGATTTTGTTTTCATTAAATAGACTCAAGTGCATCTAGAGTAGTCATCTACTATAGTAAGAAAATACTTAGCATCGGATAAAGACGGGACTGAAAAAGGTCCCCAGATATCAGCATGTATTAATTGAAAAACATGTGAAGATGAAGAAACACTTTTATTAAATTTGAGACGAGTTTGTTTCGCCTGTGGACAGACATCACATAAGTGATTATATTGAAAACGAATATAAGCAAACTGATTAGCTAAAAACTTTAAACAATCCATGTTTGGATGACCGAGACGACGATGCCATGTATTAACAGGCTTATTTTCACTAACAGAGAAAGCAAATGGTTAAGGATGGAAATGGTAGAGACCGGTAATGCAACTACTCCATCCAATCTCCTTGTTCGTTCGACGGTCTCGAAAGATGCAAGACTCGTGTGAGAAGGATACACAACAATTTGCAATGCGAGTCAATTGACTGATAGAGTGCAAGTTAAATTTGAAACTTGGGATAAAGAAAACGTTTAAGAGTTTAATAGTGGGTGATAGATCAACACGCCCAATATGAATTACAGATGTATGGGATCCATTTGGTAATTCAACATTGATTTGTTTAGAGACCAAGTTATGAGAAGTAAATAAAGAAAGAGAGGAACATATGTGATGAGTAGCACCACTATCTACAATCTAGTCATTAATAGTACAAGAAAGAGAAGTACCTGCAAAGTTGGCAAACATAATGGCATCACCACCAACCGGAGCTGGTTCCAGCAGAGATAGGAGACGTGCATATTGAGCCGCACTGATTTGTGGTGCAGCAAGGTGAGCCGGTGCAGCAGGAGTGTTAACAGTAGAAACTAGGTGAGAATCTGGATCACGGGGTTTAGGCAGATAGACCAATTGGTTTTGAGTTGGATGCCCATATTCTAACGTGGTACCAGAGCAGGCTATTTGCGACGAGTCATTCACCGCGCCTTTACTCCGCGTCACCCGATTTAATTGTCCACGTGTTAGACCCAACGAGGCTACACGTGAGGGGGCGTGTTGAGATTATTAGTCCCACATTGTCTGGGTTATCTAAGATCCTGCGATTTATAATCCCTTGGGGCATCTCCACTCATTGACAATTGATTTTGAGTTGGATGCCCGTATTCTAACATAGAGATCCTTCCGATTGTTGCAGTTTGATTACGTGTCATCTTTCTCCGAGAATCAGAATCCACTTATAAACGTAAATGATTGTTGTAACTCAGTTTCGTCCAACATATTATTTTCTGTTGGTTTTTGGCAACTTGGTAGTGAACTGCATAAACTAAATTAGAAAACTCCTATTGAATTTTCATATCTACAAAATTTCACTGTCTATTTTAGAGGTCAACTTTAGGGATGCCTATTAAAAGGCTTTTAAATAGATACACTATTTAGTTAGTGGTTACTAGTTACCATGCATTTTCATGAGTAAGTTTTAGTTCGTTTCATGCATTTACTACCACAACAACATAAGTATGAAGAGGTGGAATGAACTCTTATTGTTCAACTATCATGTTTTTGCTTCCCGGAGGATCTTTCATTGACAACCAGCGACGGAATCAGGATTTTATGTCCGAGAGGGCTAATTTTTTTTCTTCCACCAATACTCTATTTCAAATTTGGTGTATATACTCCCTCCTATAAATATTTTTCCATGCTGAATACCCTGTTTTGTTTTTTTTTTGAATTGCAATAATCATAAATGCATTGTAGTATACCGCGTCACAAGCTTTTCTTTTCTGCATATCAAGCTTCAACTCGAGAGTTCTTCCCTGATCACCATTCTCGGAGCTGGCTGCAATTTTGTTGCTACGCGGCGATTTTTGTCCTTCTCAAATGTTACTAATGCCTTTTTTAATATATTTGTGATTGCGGAGGTAGAAAAACAAAAAGCTAACCAAGCAGTGATAAGTGTTTTTCATTTAACGGCGGAGATGATATTGTCAAACATTATTATTTCCGGGACCGAGTTTCAATCTGTTTGAATTACGTCTATGCAGAGTGCCAGAGTTATATCTTCCTAACGGGCTAATCCAAAATTATACCTGGGCTAAATTTCACAAATGCTAAAAATGCTAGGTAAGCCACCCCCTAATACCGTCCCTGTTGACAACGCAGGCAACCTTGAGATTATTTAGGGGAAAGGACGCACCAGTTATGATGTATGAAGAGGTATGAGCAGGATCAAACCTAGTAAGCTGGACTAGACCTGGACCCATGTTAGCACAAGTGGAGTCAATAAACCCATTCGAAGACTGAGTTAAAGTTCTTGTATGCAAGTCCTTATTTATTAACAAAGAAAATCTATTTAATTTCAAGAAATAATAATGCACCTAAGTTTATACAATGGCTGCTTATTAGAGAACCAAGGTTTACGATCGGTCAAACTCATTGACGTTCCAAGGAAAAATGACCCAACTGTCTATTTAACCCTTATTTGCTTACCGGAAAATAAGCAAAAAAGAAAAATGAGTTGGATGATTTCACTAACTGCCAAGACTGAGTTAAAATTTAAACATTTGTAAAGCAAATGGAGAATTTGTTTTTTATTTTTACATTATTCATGGTGATCATCAGTTAATGATGTTCTTCAATCCAATGCCATTTGCAGTCTGCAATCAGTTAATAATGTTCTTCAATCCAATGCCAGACTGCAAGCTAATAGAGATAATATTGGTCCAGCTGAGCTGATACATGACTCGGCATGTCCTGTTGATTTGATAAGGAAATTAAGTATTTCCATACTTCCCAAATCTTCCTGGAATAAACCATTTAGCAACGGAAAGCAGCACCGAAAATTATTTTGATATAGAAAAAAGTTAACTTTTCTGTTCTTTAGTCTAGCACCAATGCACCACCAGTCATTTTTTAACTTTTGTTCATAAGAAATTTGTTAAGCTTTTTTTTTTTTTTTTTTTTTTTTTTTTTTTTTTTTTATAATAAGAATACTAGTAACAGTAAGACTAATGTATTTACTTTAAATATAGCAGTGAGCCCAGTAAGAATTTATGTATATAGCCCACCTCAATTCCTTGTCTTGCATGCATTAAGTGGTCATTTTTGCTGTTTTTTCATCTTTATAGTGTGAAGTTTCTTTTACATCCATCCATGAATGTAACCTGGATCGATCATTTTAGATGGCTACACTTGGGCAAGTAATAGTAGCTCATTTTCCACCGACATACCAACTTGATTTTGTTTGCAATGATGGTAATTATGAGAGCCCAGGCTAGTGAAGCGCCAAGATGGTGCGAGACAGCATAGCCGGCCTAGCCAGTGCTCATCCAGGATGGCGCTGCACTGCATAAACTGTTAAGCGCCAAGATGGCTGGACCCTACAGGGCCAGTGAAGCGTGAAGGTGGCGCTATACTGTAAGGAGATTGGTCAATTAATGAAGCTTATTGATCGTCACAATGAAGCTGTAGTTGCCTAAAATCCCACAACTACAACCCTTATGATATTATGTAAATCTAAACTTATTGAATCATGAAAATGATGATAAAAGTGCTAGAAAAGTAAAGAGACACAAGGATTTTTTACATGGTTCGATCAATGTGATCTACATCCATGGTTCTTCACTATGAGTGTTGAAATTACATGAGTATTACATTTAGAATCTCCATTAATGGGTTTTTGGTAGAGCTCTAGATTTGGGGATGGTGGTGGATGAAAGAAGAAGAAGTAGGAGATATTTTGGGTGTTATCTCTCTCTGATATTTTATCCCTCTCTCCCTAAAATGATCTCTCTCCTAAAAAATGGTCTCTCTCTATTACAATGTCTTCTAGCTCCTTATATAGATAGTTATCCTAGTAGAAGACAACCAAGACTCACATGCATGATCACAGTTGACTGATTCTTCTTCAGTTTGTCTTATTCGCCAGGCTTTTGAGAAGATGCCACTGTCCTTCGCACTTTTTGTTGGTTCTTCGCACTTCCCTGATGAAGTTGTTCTTCGCATTATATTCATCGCGTAACTGTTCTTTCGCACTCCTTCTTATCGTCGCGTGATTATTATTCACCTTCTTTGCCCTGTGCGATATTTCTCCCCTACATTTTGCCTCTTTTCTCTTGAGATTGCTTGAAGAGTGATCTTAAGAGAAAATTCTTCTTGATGTTGTTCTTGCGCGAGATGTATGGCAATGGAGTGACTTGGATCGTGTTGGATTGTTGCGACGATGTCTTAGCGTAACTTTGAAGATGTTGTTGTTGATGTGGAGTGCCTCTCTCTTGGAGTTGGTGGTGTTGCTCTTCATTTTTGTCTTGCCTCAGCTTTTATATGGTGTGAATCATCTCTATTCTTTCGCGAAGTTTTGATGCTTTGTTGTGTGAAGTATGAGGTATCAAACTCTTGAAAAAGTATCGCATGAGAAGTATAAATAAGAAGTATCCACTACTCTTGTTCTTTGGCTCATGTCGTACTGCAAAGCAAATAAGAATTTAAATTAGCATTCAAAATTTCATAGGTTAAACAAGTTTCATTTCACTACACCAAATTTGGCTTTTAGCAACAGCTTAAATCTGTTGCTGACTGGTTATGCAGTTTTTCGCAACAGCTCTAGCTCTGTTGCTAATTTCGGTCAGCAACGGCAGTCGCAACAGAAAAGAGCTGTTGCGAATATAAAATTTAGCAACAACGATAAGCTGTTGCAACCATTTTGCTAATTTTAGAGCTATTCCAGGATATTTTTTTAGAACTGGATATAGTTATTCTGGTTAATATTTAGCAACATATTTTCGCCGTTGCTAACTTTTTGCAACATTAATTTTTTTTGACCAGGTTTGCGTTGACCTGGTCAAAATCGATTTCCCCCCAATTTATCCTGCAATACCCCCTGCAATTACCTTGATTCTTACAATTCTGGTGATTCAATTCCTCACATTCAACATTCAGTTATAACTGATTCATTCAGTTGTAACTACACAATCTAATAACCCAAAGGTTCATCAAAGGATTTTATATATAAAAAAAAAAGATTCACAATGTGTACTATTAAGTATCACAGTTGGAGACATACAATGTTCTATGTTGAGATTCATACATTGATAGTGGACCTAGTTTATCATAACTCACAACATATTGATACAAAAGTTAACCTGAATCCGTTTAAGAAGACCAAGCTCACCGAAGGCAAAGCCGGAACAACTTAACAGACCTGGTAGGACAAGCATCATCTTATGTTGTTCGTCGACGAACTGCAAATTACACAAACAGGAAAAATTTAGGAGCACACGTAAAGTTCAAGATATATCAAATGCCTAAGATTAACTCTGTAAGACAACCATCTGAAGCAAAAACAGAAGACACTGCCAAAAAAAATGAAACAAGCCTACCGACATACAGAAGAGTCAAACCAATATTATTGAAAGTTAAAGAAATCATACCCGAATGAATGTTTCAGAAAAAGCATTTTTGAACTCAAATTCATAGAGTTTTCTGATCTGCAACCAGAGAAAAGACGACGTAAGAAACTTTTATAGGTCATTCAATGTAAGTGAGTTAACTGAATTCCTTAATGAGTTAATTGAATTCCTTCTCACAGAATGTAACTGCAGGTTATCTTCACAGAATATAAATTCAGGTTATCTTCACAAAATGTAAGCTTGATACTAAATACAAGTAACTAACCTATTCAGTTACAACAACATAATGAAGAACAATTTCTGCACCTCCCATCTTTTCGGTGTCTTCTTTAACTAACAATGAAATTTTTTCAAGTAAAATTAGATATACCCATTTAGGTAAACAGTGAAACAAAGCCAATTATCTATCTAACTTTATAAACACTAAATTATTTTAATGTCCAATGTTTTGATTACGGTCTGTATACAAACCAAAGAAAAGAATAGCCCAAGAGCTTCAGATGATTCACGATCCAAACACTAACTATAAGGATTCAAATTGCAGAAGAATACATACCCGATGAATGAGAAATGATGATATCATGTTCCCAAATGACTACACAAAGTTTTCTTTTGAACTGAATCTGAAGAGGAGAGCACAATGTCATAATCTGATAAGAAGTATTAACTGGATTAAGAGACTGAAAGTATTATTGAAGGTTAATACCTGAAGTTACTCATCACCAACAGCGTAATCCCGCAGCAAATACATGTTGACGACAAGCTTCACCACAAATAAAGAACTAAGGTCCAAACTCTACTTATATACAAGAAAAGAAAGTTCCAAAGTTCACAAAATTAAGAGAGATCCTACAGTAGAAAATGGATGATTCTTCTATATGGTCTGAAACAAGAATACATCCAAAGAGCAATTTGGATTACCGGAATTATAGATTCGCAAATTTTCATACGCTGGACGCCACAAATTCAGGTGAATGATATACTTTTTGCTGTAATGATAATAAAGAGTTCCCCTGATGAAGTTTCTGAGATGCAGGAGCAAAGAAAGAAGAAAGGAAGAAAAGGCACAAATTGCAAATTATATTCATGGATAATGCATTTATAAACAAGAAATTTTCTATAACGTCATAACAACATTTCTCTAGCACCAACCTTTGAAAGTGCAACATACTTTATCGAAGATCTACCCATGAACAGGTCCTCCATAAACTTTAAACATCGGACAACAAGTTGTGCAGCATGAACATCACCTAGCATCCGAGCACAACACATGCATTTAAACAACCCTGCAGATGTATAATTATCTCATTTTTAGAAAAAATATCTCAGCAATCGGGATTCAGCTGTTATCAATTATAGTTACAACACTAAAATTAAGGTGTACGTTCTGCAGCAAGAACAAGAACTTTCTGGTTATTATTTCCGACCCCCTGAATCTTAAAGAAGTAAAAGGTCAGTCATCTTGATCTGAAGAATAAGTAAAAGTAACAGTTGGAATTATCGCTACATGCAAGAATTTCTAGCCAGCATAATGCCTAAGTAAACGAGTATTCCTATAAGGCCTAATAACCAGTAAGGACAGATTTGATAATAACAATGATCATAAAATCAAGAACTAAGATTGCATCATGATTCACTAGACTTGGATAACTAAAATCAATTTGGTAATGACGAAATTCAAGTGCAGAATACCTTTCAAAACTTTCACATATTCCTTCAAACCAATAGACAGTAAAACTGAATGTGGCTGATAGTTCTGAATAATTACCCAGTAAAATGGAGAAGCAGCATGCTCCAACAGACCGTAACATAATTTCGTCATGATTCCAAACTTACCATCCCTAGAAGTGTTACCCCTGATTCCAACAAGCACTTAAATATCCACAAAAGAGTTGAGGACTAATACATCATTGAATATATTACTAAAGCAAAGAAGAAGACAGAATGATAAACAAAAGTACTACGCGAAAAATGCCTAGTAGAGCATCATGAAACTTGCAGAAAATGCCTAGTAGAGCACCATGAAACTTGCAAGGAGGAAACTCTTTATTGCCAAGTTCAAATCCAAAATCCCAATCTATATGTTGTTCCTCTAAGGAACAGGCAGATACAAAGCTTTAAAAAGTTGGGAATTTAAAAAAACATCAGGGTGAAGGCGAGGTTGGGCCATAAATTTCAACTAAAGTCTTAAGACCTGAACTACCAAGTCATCAGAATTACAAATGTGTTCTATGATACCCTGCATCAAGAGACACAAAGCACAAAGTTTAGTACAAAGTGAATGTATATCAAAAAAAAATTGTTAGTTTTTGGCCTCACACTAAACTGCTTACAATTTGTAATTTTGACAAAACTAAACAAGCAAATCAAACTTATTGCAGAGAATCTGAGTTTTTAGGTTTAAGTTCTTGGTTACATCCTAATCAAAATCAAACCCGATCTGATTTTTTAGATTTAAGTTATTGGTTACACCCAAATCAATACAAATCCGACCAAAAAACCATTCAAAATCAAACATAATAAACACCCAAATCATTAAAAAAAAAAGAACAACCAAATCTCAGATACAACCTATTGACCTAAAATAAAACAAGAATAAAAGATGAAACCATACCTAGGTTAATTACGCTTAGAAAAATCTCTCATAATGGTGCTTCCAGCTGCAGTAACGGAGATGAAATCCATTAAAAAAACAACCCCTAAACATCGATCAAACTTACACAACTGAGAAGATGAAGGAGACAGATACACACAAAGTTTATTAACTTACACAACTGAAGCTGTAATTGGTAGAGTATCATCGGCAGTAGAGTTTTAACGGAAGACGAGTTTTAATGGAAGCAGAGCTATTTCTGCAGATCTAGATGAAGATATAATGGAGAACAGAAAATAAGGAGAGAGTAAACGAGTTTTTGGATACAAATGAAGCAGGTGGGCTGTGTACTCGATTTTTGGTGGGATAAATCCTGCTTTTGCAAAGTCAAGAAGTCAATGAGTCAATGGGGGAAAATAACTTAAAGATTAAAACTCGTATCCAAAATATGGGTGGAATTAGGGTCAAAAGTGTTACCTGGTAAGCATGTTAATCGCATGCTTATACTCCTGGATGTTACTATTCGCAACTGAAAGTGGACTGTTGCGAGTTTCGCAACAGAAATAAGCTGTTGCTAAAATTTGGCAACTGTATTTTCAGTTGCGAATTCGCAACAGATCTAGAGCTGTTGCTAATCTGAGTTGCTAAATCCAGAATTTGGTGTACTGTTTTCGTGCAAGTTCAAATCGTTTTGTTTGTTTTGATTTCCGTTGTAGGACTTGTTTCGTCTCATTTGATAGATACCTCCCATGGAAATGATTCTTAAGTGTTCTTTTTGAACGGTAACTTAAGGTCTTATCGCGCCCGTTGGGGGAGGGTCTTATGCAGCCTTCTACAAGTTTCCATGTATATCATTTGAAGCAAAGCAAATATTCAAGAGAAATATAAATAATTGATATTCGCGATATTTTCCTCGGATCTTTGTAATTGTGTAATCGTATCGCATTTTGTATAATTGTATAGCAGTGTATCAATAACTTTTGCAATAATTTTATGCGAAAATGTCAGTGAAAATATTTTTTGCGAAAATGTTATGCGATTGAAAACGTTTGTGAGTAAAAATAAATATTCAAGGAAAGTGGTACTTAGTTTTATTGTGATTTGCTGTTTATGCTAATTTCGCGCGAGAAGTATATTGTATGAAGTTGTCACTCTGTTAAGTTGAAGCTGTAATGGGCTTGGTGCTATAAAATGAACTTGGATGCGATGAAGTAGTGGGCTTGGGCGAACTGGTGATGTGAAAAGATCGCTCTTGATATTTCCTGTTAAACATATCGCGCGCAAGCTATCGCCCTTGACAAGACAAGGTGTCAGCAGCAGCAAAAACTAATGCAAAGGGCGAGAATTGAACCCATGTAGCTTATGGGGCACTTCACTCGAGGAAGCGTAAAAAAGCGCTAAGCATCCCCATCCAATCTGGCTAACCTCCGGTAGTCAGTCCATTTCCATCAGCCGGCCGGTGTGAGCCAGAAGTATAGGATATGTTTGGTGTTTTTTCCATCAATCATCCAGAGGATTAAACATATCGCATGCAAGCTATCGCCCTTGACAAGACAAGGTGTCAGCAGCAGCAAAAAAAAAACATTAAGGGCGTGAATTGAACCCATGTCCTGCTTCTCACGCTGAACACCTTAAACCAACTGTGCAACATAGCACTTGTGAAATATATCAAGAACACATAGCACAGTTTGGATAACTTTGCCTATGTAAGTGGCGGTCTAGATTTACTCTACCAAGAGATAAATCTACGGAGGTGGTTGATCCATGTAATTCCAATGTTATGCACGTGCGACCATTGGTAGGAAGGAAGAAAAAACGCCTTTGTGGGACAAAACCCCGCCTTTCTCCCAAGTGAACCAGATTGAACTTCATTTTATTCTTCGTGACCACCTCTGCGGGATCTGTAAACCTCTCTTACGTTAAACCATCGCTCTACATCTCTGATCATGATCAACATCGATAAATCCACAGCCGTGGGATACGGGCCTTTTAGAAAAATCAATGTTCTGACACAAAAACTATACCTATCCTCACTTCTTAAATCTATCATTGTATACAACCATAAAAATAGGACAAAAACTCTTTCCGGTGACCGCTATTTTTATTTTGATGCACTCAAGAATGATTATGATGTTTTAATTAAGTTTGTGTGGTATAAGTTTTTTATGTGGTTGAGTTAGGGTTTGTGGCTTTGTGTTTGAAATTTTAACGATTTCATAACACACGGATTTGTATAAAAGGTTCATTCTAGGGCTCTTATAAATGATCCATGGTATATAATCTATATATTAGAAAGTTCAATAACTCTTTGTTATTTTATTTATTTTCTTAATCCGTTTTTTTAACACTTCAAGGGTTAAAGAAACTAATGAGAAGAAAAAGATCATCTGTGATGAGTCACCTAATGTCTTACAGAGGTGGAAGGTTAAATCTTAAACCCTATCTTTCAATTTATTGTATTTCTTAATTTTTATTTTGAATTGTCTATGGAATTAGGACTGCATATTTACGTGGATTTCTATGGGAAATTTTTCTCCCAATAGTTACGGGGTTTTAGTGGTTGGGAAACATAAATTTTTATGACCGAAGGCGTAGCTGAACTGTTAGTATCTGAAGAATCAAAAAGAGCAAAATTTGGAATTCTAGACTAGCTAACTAAGTGTAGTTCTTATATCAGTTGATTTTGAAGTTGTATATATGTGTAATCTTGATCTTCTCTATTTACAAAATTACACTAAAATGACTAAATCCATTTGTAGGTTTAGCTATTTCGGAAGTAGGAAGTAGACCACTGCAGTCAAGGAAATCCCTACTTATAGGCTTACTTCTTTTTGTTTTTCTTTATTACATGTACAAAGTTTTATATTCATCTTGAAACAAAGAGGATAGAGATCTAGATGGTTACGTAGGCTCGACTTCATTTGGAACATGTTTTTGTTTTGCTGCTGTCATTTACCATACAATTGTTTAGAACATGTGCAAGGGAGTAGATCAAATGCATATAAGCATTTTTTGACCAGTGAGAAAGGTTCAGCAAGAGACTTTTGTAATGGTTTTCGAATTGGTGTCAGTAGATATGGTAAAGATCTGTCAACTTCCTTATGATTCATTAAGTTGTTTTATTTTTGCAGTCATGGATTCGGATCGATAAAAACTTGATGAAAACCATATTTTTCGTATCATTCCCTAATTTTCGTTATTATTCTATCGCGGCGGGTTTGAAATTTGAAACGACAGAATATCGTCAATTTTTCTTCGATTAAACACAAGAAAACAGACCCAGATTCAACAGATTGGGTTTAGTTTGAACGCGGGTGAAAACCAAATGGAAACCAATTTGAGGTAGTTCTATTACTTAATACCCTTTGTATTATTTACTAAAGATTTGTGAATTTGAATTCATTGTGACAGAACTCCTATCAGTCTTAGGGATTGGGAAATTGAAATGGATTATGTGTGGGGTGTGAAAGAATTAGGTGTGAGAACTGACTTCACTTTACAAAGAACTAGAGAAGTGTATGGCCATACACTTTTTGTTCTTTAAAGCATGGGAAAATGATATAACCACTAGAATCTTTGATATTTAGTTAGGACGATTTCTTTTTTGTGATTTTGAACTCATCTGACTTCCGAGTTTCTCATTCAAGCCATTGTTGCTTCTCTTAATGATGTCCATCGGAATATTTACTTTTTTAATTCCCTAAATTACAGCTATTGCATTGCAGTAGTTGTTTGTTGCTGGGAGTCATAGGAGATATAATTGGTCGGGGGATGAATAATGGTCCTCTTGCTACACTCATGCGAGCAAGCTAACCCAGTCTGCATTTTACCTTCCCGTGGTATACTATATAACAACTAACTGTTGGGTATGGTTATTATACAAAAAAAAAAAACAACAACTTCATGCTAATATATTTGAACCCGTATATTTCTTTTGGATTAATACCTTAGCCCGTAATCATTTAATGAGAAGTTTTCAATCTGTTCGAAATGAATCTACCCAACACACATGGTGTAATTGAAGACTAATTTAGCTCCATCTCAGGTCTGTAATATCTTGGTATGTTTATTCTATCAATTAAGATGGTTTCATTCCCAGTATCTAATCTTTTACTAAGATGGTTTCGCATGTCTTTTATTTTCCATTTTCATTTCTAAGCAGATCTAACGGAAGCTAAACACGTATACGACATTTTTAAAAGCAAAGAGAAGATTACAACGGGAAACCCATGCTTCCGGAACTTTATCTTCCTTTACGTTGACTTTCTTAGCAACACAAAGATTATAAATTAGTAATGTGCTCACGGATACTAATTCACATAATTTTGACTACGTACAATTTTGGTTTCGGTCAATTGGGTGATTGGTAACTACAATAGTTCGTCATTCACATGTACATAAGTTCTATAGATAATCATCAAAATGCTCAGTGTGGCACCAAATTAAATAAGTTATGCAGTACTGGAGCATTGGGTTCCCAACAAAGGTATTATTACTACCTTACTTGGCTTTTTCGTTTATGAAAATTTCATTGTGGATTATTATTGGAAGCATGAAATGTTGCTTCATCTTGAGAAGTTATGAATGCAGGGAAAGAAACCCGTTTGGGGTAACATGACATTACATATACCGTGATAATTTAACTATTTCTATGCATTTTTTTATTTAGTCTACTATTACATCATATTTTCATAAGATTTGTTTGTAGAAATGAAAGAGATACCTCTGTTAGAGAGAAAACTCATATCAATCTATGTGATTCTTCTCTTTAAGACATCACATATACTTTGTACACTGCATTTGAAAATATTTAGGCAACTTCATCTGGCACCAATACCCACAAAGGTAACTCCTAAGCAGGCATCAACACTAACCAAGAGGCTACTAATGTGGAAGCAACTACACCATATATATAAGTGCGTCGCATGTATCTTCATTTTATAATTTCGTAGAATTGCAAAGGTACTAAATATGCATGTGTTGTTTACATTTGGTGGTTAACTCTGCGGCTTTAGAGAGAATTTACTGTTCCAAATGTACATGGGATGAATGGCTATCAGGTGTTTGAACATATAGCAGTACCACCAACCCCTTAAGTGCATCGCATGTATCTTTATTTTGTAATTTCTTAAAATTGCAAAGGTAATAAATATGAATGTTTTGTTTACATTGGGTGGTTAACTCTGTGGCTTTAGAGAGAATTTATTTCTCCAAATGTATATGGGAAGAAGTTGGTGTTGGCTATCAGGTGTTTGAACATATAGCCGTACCACCTCTTATATGAGGCTGGTGCCGATATTTGCAAGACTACACTGATGGTAGATTTAATTGGTTGTGTCTAATTTCACTTTTAGGAAACCAAATATGGGGGTTCTATAAGCGGAGTATTGACTAATTTTGTAAGCATTTTTGAGTTGTTTTTATATTGTAAGGTTGTTTTTATTTTTTGTTTAATTCTTTCTTCTTTTGTTGTTGTTTCTATACTTGCAGAAATTATCAGTAGATATGTGTAAGCTAATCGAACTAAAGACGATCCCTTGATATGGCATTCTTTGCGGCTTAAATTTGGCGTAGTGTGGCAGTAAGGGAATCATTGTTGCCCCAAATTATATGATTGTTCTTATTAGTGTTTGTGACAAAATTTTGCTAAACCTTATGATGTTGGTTTGGTGTTTTCACACCATATTTATTAGAAAAATCATTCAAAGAGTCATAAATCCTTACTATAATTAATTAGCTGTACATCATGGTGTTTTTATAATAATAAAAAAAATGTTTATACAACTTCTTGATTGCATACACTTACGTTGTAAGGACACAATATTGTATGTGCCAAAAACTTTTGGTTTACATCTTATGCCAAAAAATCATCTGGACTACCACCAACCCCATAGAGCAATGCTTCGGCAAAAATAAAAAATAAAATAAAACATAGAGGTTCTATTTTATAAATCTCTGCTAATCTGTTACTCCGTATTTGGGAACATTATCAATAGATCGGTAACTTTCAAACCAGGAGCCGTGAGCCTGATTTTGATTTTTTTACGACATCATTAGTATGTGTCGGTTATTCGACTACAACACCATAGCCTGCATGTATTTACTTTTATTTTCATGGCACGGCACGGGTTAAGTCCTAGTAATGCCTCTAAGATAATTATCTGATATTTACGAAGAATAATGTGTAAAAATATGAGAGACAGGAGAGGTTCGATCCCGCGACCTGTATCTCGCATTCCTCAACCTTGACCAACTATCCTGCCTCTGGTTTGCGAAAGAATATGTAACACTGAAATATTTGTACTGTCTTCGCCCTTCATGATCAAATTTCCAACCTCACTTCTCCTGAACTTCCCCAAATACGAAAGAAGAAGAAAATTTGGTGATATTTGTTTCCTGAATGTGTGAGTTCTTCCCTGAAACTTCCATTTTTGCCCCTAAACTTTGTAGATCTAGAAAGATGTACGCAATTGATGACTTAATTGAAATTTCTTCTTGAACCAACAAGTTACAGGAAGGATAAATCCTTTACTCCTCCCTATTTCTAGCGCCAAAATGTAGTTGCTTAAAATCCCACAACTACACCCCTTATGATATTATGTAAATCTAAACTTATTGAATCATGAAAATGATGATAAAAGTGATAGAAAAGTAAAGAGACACAAGGATTTTTTACATGGTTCGATCAATGTGATCTAAATCCATGGTTCTTGACTATGAGTGTTGAAACTACATGAGTATTATATTTAGAATCTCCATTAATGGGTTTTTGGTAGATCTCTAGATTTGGGTGATGGTGGTGGATGAAAGAAGAAGAAGTAGGAGATATTTTGGGTGTTATCTCCCTCTGATATTTTATCCCTCTCTCCCTAAAATGATATCTCTCCTAAAAAATGGTCTCTCTCTATTATAATGTCTTCTAGCTCCTTATATAGATAGTTATCCTAGTAGAAGACAACCAAGACTCACATGCATGATCATAGTTAACTGATTCTTCTTCAGTTTGTCTTATTAGCTAGGCTTTTGAGAAGTTGTCACTGTCCTTCGCACTGTCTGTTTGTTCTTCGCACTTCCCTGATGAAGTTGGTCTTCGCATTATATTCATCGCGTAACTGTTCTTTCGCACTCCTTCTTATCGCCGCGTGAATACTGCTTGCCTTCTTTTCCTTGTGCGATATTTCACCCCTATAGAAGCTTCATTGAGGGAAAGGAAAGGCAAGGCCAAAGTGACAAGGTGCAACATGCGATGGTTGCATTGATGCATATCCACGAAATTGAGTTGGCCCAAACTCAAGGATGGTGCAAGAGAGTAGAATAGTCAAAGAGTTGGCTTATGCATTAGTTCAAGACTGGCCAAAGCTTGAACAGTGCAAACAAGTTAGTAATGAAAGAGAGGCATTGCTATTGTCGAGAAAGTTGGCTGAGTGTAGCATATGATGCATGAATAACCAGAATGAGCTAAGGAAATGGCCGAGACAATTGTAGTGCAATGTTGGCCATGCATTAACTTAGGCCAAGAAGACTGTAGGTCCATGTTGGACGTACATTGGATCAATTCCAAGTTCTGTAAAGCGCAACAGTGGTAAAAGATGGCTCAAGTGACAATTATGAGTTGTTTATTGGCTTCACAAGCGTGGCAAAGGTGTGATACAAGATAGAACGGTGGTAAAGGAAGTTTACAAGCGTGGGAGAGTGTTCATAACTGCTTTGGAAGCGGTGTTGGATGTTGGCTCGAGTTTAAAAGGAAACTGGCCAAGTTGGCATAGTTATTGGCGGTTATGGAACTGCTCCATGGGACAAATGGCTGTCCCATGCGCCTGCAACAGCTGTGCATGGTTTTTGGCTAGTAAAGCTGCTGTATATATAGTGCCAAGGTATGGAAAAATCAGTAGGATTACATAGGATATTGCGAGACTCAAATTGAGAGAGTTTTTGTAAGGACAAGGCTTGGTTCAAGAGGAACAAGTCTGTGAAAGTCCCTAAGTGGGAAAGTTTTGTGTATCTTCCCTTTGATGCAATAAAATGAGTTGATTGTGTCATGTTCTTGGTCGGATGATTATTGTTGGTAATGTGTGGAAATGTTTGAGTGCTTTATGATAAGCATTTTAGAAGTTAAGAGAAGTGAAAGAAGGCTAAAGACTTCCGCTGTAGAACTGAAGAGTTAGCCATTTGCATTGGTGCAAACTTATAAGGCTGAAGTGCAGGTGGGTGAAGTTTGATTCACTGAACCATTGTACTTCCGGGTTACACTTGCGCAACAAAATTACAAGGTGCATTTGCGGGTGTGACACTTTGAGTATCAGAGCTGTGTTTGGTACACAGTTCAAGTGTATTTTTTGGATAATACGCTGGTACTTCTTTCTCTCTTAAGATGTTTTCCCGTGAGCAAGTAAGTGGCGCATTATTTTTTTTAGAGAATTTGCATTAGAATTGGTTCTAATGGCACTGTGATCGACGAAGAACTACCGGGTACGTTTGATCAATTAGAGAAGTATGGTGATCTTTGCAATCTGACCATAGATATGAGTTATGATGGCCTAGATGTTCCTCTTGTTTCTGAAGAAAATGGCAGGCTGGATTCACTTGAAGGAAGAACATCAGATTAGTTCAAGGAATTTAACGAAAGAGTAGGTGCAGTCGAAGACAAGGTCTCTGATGCAACCTTGTTGAATTGTGAAGCCAATGCTGAAGTGACTTAATTGAAGGGGAAATTCAGTGATATAAAGACCATACTAACAGGCCATGTGAAGCAAATGTCCGAGGAGATTGAAAGCCTTCGTTAGTTAATCAGTGATGGCATGTTTGCAGGAAAAACATGAATGGAGAAAGCTCTAATAGAGTCTTATGCTGGTTCCAAAAATGCTAGAGAAATTTAGAATTTCTTGTATGACGTTAAGGCATACTTTGAAGTGAATGGAACTTGGGAAGGACAAAAGGTAACTCTTGCAGGAAATTACCTAGGTGGTGATGCCAAGGTTTGGTGGATAAATATGCTGCAAGAAGATGAAGCTACTGGTCATGCCATTCCCATGTCTTTGAATGACATGAAAGAAGTACTGAGATGTCAGTTCTGGCCCAGCAATGGTGCTTGGTACGCAATATAAAGTTTACGTAGGCTGAAAATGATGGGTACACCACAAGCCTATGCTGAAAAATTCCTTGCATTGGCGCAAGAAGTGCGTGGCATGAGTGAAGAAGATCAGATGTTCCAATTTATGTGTGGTGCGAGTTCCTGGGTCATTGGTGAACTCAAGAAGCAAAAAATTCATAATATCTAGATGGCTATTCAGGTAGTAAGAGAGCTTACTAATGGGACACAAACTGAAGAAGTGCAGAGCTGTGAAGGAAAGGCCAAAGGAAAGGAAAAATATGTAGGAAGTAAGCGCAAGCATGAAGCAAAGGAAGATGAGTTATTCCCTTCAGCCCGTAAGTATAGGGGATGTTTTATTTGCAATGGCTTACACTTCGCTAGAAGCTGTCCACTCAAGGTGAACCTTAACACATCAGTTGGGGATAACTATGAGAGTCATTCTAGCAAGACTCTTGAAATCCGAAGTGAAGTTTCGAGGAAGATATCTCGCAACGAAGTTGTTGTTCACTTCGACAAAGGAAGAAACTAAGCTAGAACAAGAGGAAGTGTTGCTGAAAAAGCGGGGGTACAACAACCACACCCAATATTTCTCTTAGCAATCTGTATGGACTAACTCGAATATACTTTCAAGAGAATCTACTAGACAGTTAGACCCAATCTTAATACAAAAGTATACCAAAGAGTTATATCTCAATTTCTCGATTAAATCCGCAATCAAACAAATAGGAATTTGCTAGCTTGATTGAATACAAGAGAAATAACTTGAACGGTACCAAAGACCAATATTCAAGGATCAATAAATTTAAATCAACAACCAAAGGTTGGATTTACCAATTGATCGATTCAACGCACAACCTGTGATATTTCAATTATATAACAAAATATAATGCGGAAAAGAAATAACACAGACACCATAAGTTTTGTTAACGAGGAAACCACAAATGCAGAAAACCCTCGGGACCTAGTCCAGATTTGAACACCACATTGTATTAAGTCGCTACAGACACTAGCCTACTACAAATCTAACTTCGGTCTGGACTGTAGTTAAACCATATTCAATCTCACACTGATTCAAGGTACAGTTGCGCTCCCTACGTCTCTGATCCCAGCAGGATACTACGCACTTGATTTTCTTAGCTGATCTCACCCACAACTAAGGCCGTGTTTGGGAGCTTTGACTACATAAAACTTAGCTAGGGAAGTTTTTTCTCTAACTTGATTAGGATCATCCTAAGATGTATTAATAAAGATGTTGTTAGAGTAACAAAAATAAAAGCATAAAAATAAATTAAAATTTAAATAATATTTGATAAATTAAAATAACCACCCCTATAACCGTCTAACCTAGGTAAGGATACTGTTATCCTAGCTACTTTGGAGATTATCATAACTTTGCCTTTTTAGCTTCCTAAAATTAAGGAATATTTAGTACTCCCTCCGTTTCAAAAAGACTGTCCGCTTTGATTTTGTCAAAATATTAAGGAGACCGTAGTATTTTACTTGACTATTATAAACACAAAATATAAAAGGAAAATCGAAAGATATTAATTTTATGGAGTATAAACCTTATATGGAATTTAATTGGTAGAGCCAAATATATATTCTCTTAAAAGGAATGAAAGATATAGTTGTTTCCTTAATTATATAGATTTCTTTAATATCTTAGATAGGTCTTGTTAAAAATAAATTTATGAATATAAAAAATTTAAGGGTATATTAGAGAGTTCATTGGAAAAATATGACTATAAATAGAAGTTGCATACAATTTTGAAACAGACAAAAATGGAATAGAGCACAGTCTTTTTGAAACAGAGGGAATAGTTCTTATCCAAGATTAGAATTGGAATGAGACAAACATATTTTAACTGATTTTTTTTGATAACCCAACCCAGGATAGGCATTTTCAAGGGGCCAAACACGACCTAAGAGTTGCTACGACCCAAAGTCGAAGACTTGGTAAATAAATCTGTATCACACAGAAAAGTCAATTGAATAGATAAATCTGTCTCCCAGAGATATACATACGAGTTTTTGTTCCGTCTTTTGATAAATCAAGGTGAACAGGAACCAATCAATAACCCGGACTTATATTCCCGAAGAATAGCCTAGTATTATCAATCACCTCACAATAATCTTAATCGATTAACGAAACAAGATATTGTGGAATCACAAACGATGAGATGAAGGTGTTTGTGACTACTTTTCAATCTTGCCTATCGGAGATATAAATCTCAAGCCAATCTTACGATTGTACTCAGTCACTATAGAAAACAGCAAGATCAGATCACGCAACTACAGAGAAACTAGTTGGGTCTGGCTTCACAATCCCAATGAAGTCTTTAAGTCGTTAACCTACAGGGTTGCATGAAAAACCTAAGGTTAAAGGAGAATCGACTCTAACTTATACAACTAGTATCACACAGGAGGTGTGGGGATTAGGTTTCCCAGTTGATAGAGTTCTCCTTTATATAGATTTCAAATCAGGGTTTGCAATCTAAGTTACCTTGGTAACAAAGCATTCAATATTCACCGTTAGATGAAAACCTGATTAGATTCAAGCTAATATCTTTCAACCATTAGATTGAACTTAGCTTGTTATACACAAATGAAATGTACCTTCATTTAGGTTTGAGTAACCGTACCTAAACGTGTACACTTAGTCGGCAACAATAGTTAACCAATGGTTAGCCATACGAGCACTTTCATATCAACCTTATTCATCTTTACCATAACTAGTTCAAATGACTCAAATGAACTAGTTAGAGAGTTGTTCAATTGCTTAGATCTCATAGAAGTATACAAGACACAATCGAAGCAAAATCGATTTTGATTCACTCGAATCAATTCATGAACATTATTTCCACGGTTTGCAAAGATTGCATTCCTTATTATATAAATGTTTTAGTTCATGAACAAACCGATTTTAGTAAGTAACCTACTTAAGTATGCAAACGGGTACGCATACCTAAGTAGCCGGGCCGAGTTTGGTTACGCCAGTACACGTATGGGTACGCATACCAATTCACATTCCAAACTCTAGTAGAAATTCACGGAACCCAAACTTCCATCAGTACGCGTACGGGTACGCATACCTAGGTTCCGAACTTCCAACAACCGCCAGTACGCATACGGGTATGCATACTTTAGGTTCCCTGTTTTGGATTTATACACAAATGTGAATACACACTATGCTTATATCCAAACATGGTTACTTGTTCTAAACTCTCATTTCAATCATTGAAACTTTCTTAGAGGATATTAAAATAGTTGTTATCCACAAACTATTTTCATCAAAGCGATTTTCAAGTTATTGAAATAATCAATGACTTTCGTCACGGGTAAAGACGAACTTGGATAAAGCGAAAGCTTACCAACACATATTTCGAGAAATAGATAGGCGAGATAAACTCGGCTCGAAATAACAAATGTGTATAATTGAAGTTTATATAGTTATACGACTTTTGTCTCAAAATAGGAGATAAAATAGAAAGACTTTTGAGTGATAGATAAGTTCAAGTCTCCACATACCTTTTGGTTGATGAAGTTCCACAAGTTCCCTTGAGTAGTTTTTCGTCTTCATTCGATGAACGTCGTGGAGTCTAAGGTTCAACTACACTTACTATCGTCATCCGAGACTTAGCTATAAGTAGACTAGAAATCAAGACTTATAGTTTTGGAAACTAAACTTGACAAACAAGCTTGAGATAGCAACGCTTGCGAGTTCGATCGAGCAATGCTCTAACAGTTGGAAACACTACAGACAGAGAACATAGGTGTCTTCTGATCTTGTTTTATGTAGCTTTAGTTGTTGGTTGTTACAAACTCTGTGTGTAGAGTTTGGTTGTACAGACTTTTATTTGAGTCTTCAAGTTTGTATAGACTTCGCTTTGGTGTAAGAAATTTGATTTCTTAATGAAGTCATAGCTTTCTAAAATGATCAGTGGATCAATCATGTAATGGTACATGGTCTTACTATGCGAGAGCAGTAATGAACGAAGGCGTTTTCGTTTTTAAAGTCTTTCTTCTTTATTTACGATGTAAAGCTAGTTCACGGGGAAGTGCTGCAATAGGATACTTAGTCTAACGTATGCAATAGTAAGACAAGGTGAAAGCTAATAAGCAAAGAGTTGGACAAGGGTCATAGTTGATGCAAGAATGATATTTCTGTTTGGGGAATTTCAATATTGCACGACTGCAGATGGGAAGCGATACTGCAAGCAATACAGCAAGATAGAAATCATTCCATCAACAAGCCTGAGTTGGGTAGAACTCATGTCCTAAAGAAAGACACACACTTTCCAGGCAACAAGCAATGCTTTTCAAAGGAATAGTTGGAGATATATTAGCTTTGAAGGCATGACATATGGACAGTTAAAAGGTTAGCTATGTTATGCCAAGGATAGTTAGATACAGTTGCGTAGATGGGCTGTGCAACTCAATAGTTTTGCTTTAGCGAGTTAGAAAAACCAAACTCGCATGTTTATGGTTCGATTATGCAAGATGACTCGTTAAGTATAGAGAGTTTATAATTATCCAAATTCAAAGAAATGAGTTCTTGAATGATTTTTGCATAATCAGAATTTGCGAGGCATGAAGTTTTAGGATCGGGTATTCTATAAAAAGGAAACCCCTATGAACTTTGTGAGGTGCTTAACGGAGGGCATGTAGGACAACAGTCCAAGGAACGTGCCAGCAAAATTGATTGAAAACGAAGGCCAAGTCGTTTATAAGTCGTTGTCATATTTAGTTAGATGTAAAAGGAAAATTCGGGAGGCGAAAGACTATGGCAATGATTGTAATGATCAATTTGGGAAGAATCATTATGTGCGTACACTTAGACGTAAATGATTCAAGTGGAATTCAGGCCTAATTTGGAGGAATTGGCTAGGAAGAATTTCAAGTTTGCATTTGAGTATTGGTGCATGATTTGGGTAGCAGCTGAAGTGTGTTGCATGACGCCAAGATGTGGCTCAAATATATGAGATCAATATCAAGGAAGTAAATCTAAGTGATGCTAATGCTAAATTACGGAAGTATGGCTAAGACGTTTTGCGAAAGCCAACAAATATCGCTGAATTTCAGAAGAGGTTCTGAAAGTGAATGTAGCAAAGTTAAGACAAGTATAGTGTTTATATTGGGTCGCGTTCAACAAGGACGTTGAACGAATTAAATGGGGGAGGTCTATGACCGACCAGGCTAGTGAAGCGCCAAGATTGCCCGAGACAGCATATCCGGCCTAACCAGTGCTCAGCCAGGATGGCGATGCACTGTATAGACTGGTAAGCGCTAAGATGGTTGGATCCTGCAGGGCCAGTGAAGAGCGAAGGTGGCGCTACACTCTAAGGACATTGGCCAAGTAATGAACATTATTAGCCGACACAATGAAGCTTCATTGAAAGAAAGGAAAGGCAAGGCCAAAGTGACATAACATGCGATGTTGGCATTGATGCATATCCACGGAATAGAGTTGGTCCAAACTCAAGAATGATGCAAGATAGTAGAATATGCCAAGAGTTGGCCTATACATTAGTTCAAGGTTGTCCAAAGCTTGAACAGTGCCAAACAAGTTAATAATGCAAGAGTGCCATTGCTATTGTCGAGCAAGTTGGCTGAGTGAAGAATATGATGCATGAATAACCATAATGAGCTAAGGAAATGGCTGAGACAATTATAGTGCAATGTTGGTCATGCATTGGCTTAGGAAAATAAGATTGCAGGTCCATGTTGGCCGTACATTGGATCAAGGACAAGTACAGTAAAGCGCAACATTGGTGCAAGATGGCTCAAGTCAAACTTATGAGTTTGTTATTGGCTTCACAAGTGTGCCAAAGGTGTGAGACAAGATAAAACGGTTATAAAGGAAGTTTATAAGCGTGGGAGAGTGTTCATAACTGCTTTGGAACATGTGTTGGATGTTGGCTCCAGTTTAAAAGGAAACTGGCCAAGTTGGCATAGTTGTTGGCGGTTATGGAATTGCTCCATGAACTAAGTTAGCTTTCACAACTATAATTAGTTATTTTCACTTATTCATTTATTGCAACACAAAAATCACAATGTATACACGAGGGTTGTACAAATGTTATATTCAATTTAACATTCATGCTCACGCACGTACGACTAGGTTCCATGCATCAAAGTACAGAAACACATAGTGCCATGCTAGTGGTAATAAGCGCTTGCAAATTGTTACAAGTAACACAATTAGGAGCTAGGAGCCATGTTTAGAACCGGCATGAATCTCTATAAATCTCCCTGTTATTAGGAGAAAAAAATCATAAAATTTGTCTATGGAATAGAAACAACTTATTTACTATAATAAAGATTAACAAGAATTCTAAAAGTTTAAAGAAATCGATTCCCATCTAATATTGCTGAAATATAATGAATTAGTAAGGTTCACTTGGATGGTACATATTTAATTAAGTGTCATCATTCTCGCGGAATTGGAATCCACTTATAAAAGTAAGTGCTTGTTGTAACTCGGTTTCCTCCAACATATCATGTTTTAATTGCTTAGGGCAACTTGGTAACAAACTGATATACATACTTCAACTAAATTAGGAAACTGCAGTTAAATTTTCAATCTACTAACTGCAGCATTTTCGGATGCCAATTTTTGGGTTACCTTTCAAAAGTCTTTTTAAATAGGTACACTATTTAGTTAGTATACTAGTTACTATTTTTCATGAGTAAGTTCTAGTTCATCCAATGCATTTACCACATTAACATAAAATAAGCATGAGCAGGAGCGGAGCCAGTTTAGAGCATGGGTGTAACACCCCGAGTTCCAGACCAGGGTCAAACCCATATGGAGATCCGAACTCGAAGCGTTACGGGTCGGAAGGAGACTTATGCATATTATTTTTTTCTAATTTATTTGTTACATCAAACATAATTGAACTTTATATAACATGAATTGAAGCATATAAATCCAGAATTATCTTTAACAACTTTTTCAACCAAACATATTATTTCAAACTACATTTCAAGCAATACAATAAAACAATTCAATCACTAAGCTAATCATTCCTAGCTTTCGCTGCGCCACTCTGATAAATCTGCAAGGATTCCAATTGGGGTGAGATGATAGCTCAATAGAATGTACCCCTATTCTCTAAAGATGCGAAAACAAAATCATTTCATCAAGGAATAACATACAATAAGAAATATAGTGCAAATTCAACGAATATATTCAACCATCAACATTAACTCACAAATATTATTTTCACTAAATCATCTAATTCATTTGTTCAACCGTGAATTCAAATACCAATATTATTGCCAACAAATCATCCATTTAGGATCCAACACACCAATTAACATCATCAATAATGTTTCCAACAACCCATCCTTTTAAGTCTCAAAACATAAGTTACATATCAATATTGTCACCAACAAACCATGAGTTTACAATACCAAAATAATTGTCAATAAGTCATTCATCAACGGTTCAACACATCTATTCACGTATTAATATCGTCACAGAAAAACCATGAGTTTACAATACCAAAATAATTGCCAACAAGTTATTCATCAATGATTCAACACATCTATTCAAGTATTAATATAGTCACAGAGAAACTACGAGTTTACAATACAAAATTAATTGTCAACAATTCATTCATCAATGATTCAACACATCTATTCACGTATTAATATCGTCACAGAGAAACCATGAGTTTACAATACCAAAATAATTGTCAACAATTCATTCATCAATGATTCAACACATCTATTCACATATTAATATCGTCACAGAGAAACCATGAGTTCACGGTACGAATACCTTGGTTCGTACACCCACCTATCGTTTATCGGCACGGACAGCCTCCATCGATGGTCAGGAACAAAAGGTCCTATGGGGATCATTACCCATTTCATTCACGGTATGAAAACCTTGGTTCGTACATCCACCTATCGTTTACCGGCACGGACCGCCGCCAACGATGGTCGGGAAACACAAATTCCCATGGGGATCATTACCCATTTAACTCTCGGGGATCATTACCCGCCGTTAGTTTGAAACATGTTCCATATAACGGTAAAACATGAACTCATTTCATTTTATCATTTTCACAAACAACACAAGCATTCATGGCTTAACAACATGAATTTCTTTCAAGCATTTATGCAAACAAGTTAACTGCAGCCATATAACATTATATGTTCCATGGTGATAACTTTATATGATCATCTTCAAACTTTACTAGTACATACAAGAATCAATAATATACAACATATCAAAAATTCACAGTATACCAACGGTTCAAACAAAAGATGTTGAATTTATAATGACAACCTAAAAACTGGGAAGATTACATGTTATTACCAAACAATTCACCATAAATTCAAATTAGTCTCAAATTAAGAAAATACAAAGCACAGTGAAACATAAGACAATTATCTACAATTTTTGTTAAGACCTCAAATCATTTTAACAACATTAAGACTGCATAAGAACATCAAAATCATAGCAAAACGAAACTTTCCAGAATTTCAGAAACTATCACCCAAATTTAAACGATCATTCAACGGTGAATTTGTGGTGTATGGTTCTCAAAATTTAACCATAGGTACCTAATCATGTTATCTAACAATTGGAAAATCCTGATCATCATTAGGATATATATATTTGTGTGATTAAATTACTAAAACCCAACAATACAAAATCGTGCAAAATAAACATCCAAAGAAAACACCAAAAGAGAAAAGGGTTTCACATTCTACCTCAATTCTAGTGATCCTCCACCTATTTTCCTAATTAAAATTTCTCCTCAAGAACCCTAGCTCAAATTCATCTTCTTCCTCTCCATAGCTTTCTCCTCCAAAAATCTCTAGCCTTTTGGTTTTCTAATCTCTCCATTCTCTCTCCAAAAATATAATATAAAACTTATATATATACTAATAATAATAATCAACATTATTATTTTCTTTATTTATATTAATTGCCTTTCTCATTTCCTATATAATTTTATTTAATTATTAAAGTTAATTAGGTAACTCTATTTCCACCTAGATTTTCTAGTTCAAGCAACCCAGCTAGGCTAAGGCAAAAGAAACGACCTAAACCATATGGTTAGCTAATTTGGGTATAACCCGACCCGAAACCATAACTAAGTGGGGACATTATCGGTGGAGGGACGGGTTATTACAATGGGTGTGTAGTTGCATACATAGCACAACTGGCTCCCAAACCTATGTTTTTTTAAATTTGGACTTTCAAGCCCATTTTTGTTTTCTTGCACATTCTATCAAATTTGTTTCTCCTTAGTGAAGTTTATGGTTTTTGACCCTGAGTAGGATGAGGTGGGATGAATAATTTTTCAATGGCATGTTGGTGCTTCTTGCAAAATATTTCATTGAAAATGCACGCAACGTTGAAATCATTTCGGGGAAAGTACCGAAGCTCAACAAAAGTTAACAAATTGTAGAAAATTTGATATCAAAGACTTAATGAAAATTTAACACAAACTTAACTCAAACAATTCTCTCAATTGATGTGTTTCGACTCATGGCTCAACAACCTATTTATATAGTTAACAAACTTGACTCTCAATAAAAAAAAAATCCTAACATAACTAAACTCTAACAAAGATAGTTCTAGAGAATTCTCACGTAAACAAACTCTCAAACAAGTAATACTTGCAACCCAAGTTTACTTCATAAACACCATACCAATGTGTCAACAATACTTGTTGATCCATTGACATCGTGTCCACTGTACCAGTTGATCCAACCATACTCTGTCAACTTTCATAGTTGATCCATACTGCTTTCTTCACACTGTATCAACAGAACTTGTTGATCCCTTCTATCTTCTTCATAGTATCTTGGTTTATTCTTCAACATCCTCCCTTAAACCAAGATACTCTTTTCTAATCATTCCCAATTTTCCACGCAAGTAAATGAAAGTGTTAGACTTAAAAGACTTGGTAAAAATATCATCCACTTGCTCCTTACTTTCACAATACTCCACAAATATCTCCTTATTACTGACAAGCTCTCTGATGTAATGAAACTTAATATCATTGTGCTGACTCCTTCCATGAAGCACTGGATTCTTAGTAAGTGAAATTGTAGACTTATTATCACAAACTATTGTTGTAGGTTCTTTTTGGTCATGAAATATTGACTTCAGCATCATTCTCAACCACACAGCTTGTGTAGCACAATTGCTAGCAGCCATATACTCAGCTTCTGTTGTAGATAATGCAACAACTTGTTGTTTTTTAGATGACCAAGAGAAGAATCCTGTTCCTAACTGAAATCCATAACCAGATGTGCTCTTTCTTCCTTCTGTATCTCCATCCCAATCACTGTCAGTGAAACCAACTAATTTTGAATCTTGTGAAACGGTATAAAAAATTCCCATGCTAGGTTTTCCTTTAACATATTTCAGAATACGTTTTGCAGCTTGTAAATGTGATTGTCTAGGATCTTCCATAAACCTACTAACCAGTCCAACTACATACATGATATCAGGTCTTGTAGCAGTCAAATATCTCAGACATCCAACAAGACCCTTAAAGTCTGTTGAATTCACAAGTTCTCCTGACCCTTCTCTTGTCAACTTCAATCTCTCTTCTACTGGTGTTAAGATTGGATTGCAATTATCCATCTTGAAACGCTTTAGTATTCCTTCTGCATATCTCTGCTGATTAATAAAAATTCCTCTTTCAGATTGTTGTACTTCTATGCCAAGAAAATATGACATTAAACCAAGATTTGTCATCTCAAACTCCTTCACCATATCCTCCCTGAATTCATTGATCATCTCAGAACTATTTCCAGTAAATATAAGATCATCCACATATAAACACACTATAATATGATTGCTAAGATTATCAGCTTTCAAATATAAAATATGTTCATGTGGACATCTTATAAACCCTTTCTTAATGAAATAAGAATCTATTCTTGTATACCAAGCTCTTGGTGCTTGTTTCAATCCATACAAAGCTTTGTTTAGCTTATATACTTCATTCTCCTTCCCCTCTATAATGTAACCTGCTGGTTGTTCAACATAAACTTCTTCTTCTAGTACTCCATTCAAGAATGCTGATTTCACATCCATCTGAAATATCTTCATTGCTTCTGTGCAGCTAAAGCTATTATCATTCTTTCTGTATCAAGTCTTGCAACGGGTGCAAATACTTCTGAGTAATATACTCCTTGTTTTTGTATATATACCTTAGCAACTAACCTTGCTTTCAGTCTATCTACTTCACCATTTGATTTGTATTTTGTTTCGTAAACCCACTTAACACCAATAGGTTTCTTTCCTGGTGGAAGTGTAGTAAGTTCCCAAGTATTATTCTTCTCAATTGACTTCAGCTCTTCATTCATGGCTTGAATCCAACCTTGATCTTTAGAAGCTTCTTCATAAGCTACAGGATCACAGTCTCCAAATAATGCAAAATTCACCATATCATCATCAGTATCTTCATTGTCTCTTGATAAAACATAATCATTCAACCTAGCTGGTACAACATATTTCCTTATTGGTCTTGTAGTTTCTTATTGTGGTATTGCTTCTGTTCTTGCTTCTTCATGGTGTTCTTTAACATTATCTTGAGTTTGCACTTCTTCTTCAACTACTATTGGAACTCAACTGACAGCAGTAGGTGGATCAACATTCCTCGTTGATCCATTATGTGAATCATTATTTCTTGTTGATCCAGTATGTGGATCAACATTCCTTGTTTACCCAAAATTTGAATCAAAATTGTTTGTTGACCCACTACTCCAATTCCGTTGTGAATCTTCATCAAAGATCACATCTCTGCTTGTAATTACTTTTCCTGTTTCTGGATTAAACAACTTATATCCTTTAGTTACTGAGCTACAACCAACAAGAATACATTTTTCACTCTTGTCATCCAACTTCTTTCTAAGTTCTTTAGGTACATGTGCATATGCAATGAACCCAAAAACTTTCAGATGCCTTACACTTGGTCTTGTGCCTCTCCAAGCTTCTTCTGGTGTCATATTGTTCAAAGTATTTGTAGGACATCTGTTAAGTAAGTACACAGCTGTATCAACTGCATATCCCCAGAAACTCTTTGGTAAATCTTTTTTTCTCCTTATAGTTCTTGCCATCTCCATTATAGTTCTATTCTTTCTTTCTGCAACTCCATTCTGTTGTGGTGTATATCTTGCAGTTAATTGATGTTGAATGCCATGTTCTTCCAGAAAACTGTCAACAACAGTATACTCTTAATATCTTGATGCTCTTACCAATCTGTTTCTCAGCATATGCTTTAAAACTTTTAAAAGCATGAAAAGCATCACTCTCTTTTTTAAGTAAATATACCCATGCTTTTCTACTATAATCATCAATGAAAGTTATAAAATAATTATTACCTCCATGTGATGTAACTTCTATAGGACCACACAAGTCACTATGAATGATATCCAACTGTTGTTCAGCTCTTCTAGCTTTGTTAACTGGGAATGGATCTCTATGCTGTTTGCCAAAGATACAATTCTCACATCTTGATTCTGGAAGCTCAATAAAAGGTAAACCAGATACCATCTCCTTCTTTGCTAAAACTTGTAAACTGTTAAAGTTCACATGTCCCATTCCCTTATGCCACAACCAAGAGTCAGTATGTACATGAGTACTATAACAGCTTTCTCTTTGATGCTGAATGTTCAATGGAAACAATCTATTCTTTGTCATCTGTACTTTTGCTATCAACCTTCTTCTTCTGTCTCTGATGAAGCAAAAACCATTGTAAATATTCATAGAGTATCCTCTTTCTGACAGTTGACCCATGCTTAGTAAGTTTTGATGTAAACCTGGTACATAAAACACATCCATGATGTATGCTATTGAACCATTCTTAAGAACAATTCCTATTCTTCCTTTTCCCATAACTGGAATTGTTGAACTATTACCAAACTTCACAGTTGATCTTACAGACTCATCAAGCTTATCAAATAAGTCTTTTCTGCCACACATATGATTGCTACAACCAGTGACTAAGTACCACTTAAGTTGAGGTTGTTCTTCTGTTGTATGACATGCAAGTAGCATGTTTTCAGCCTTCTTCTTCTTGTCGGCTTTCAGCTATATTAGCTTTGAAGTTTGATTTATAATTATTTTCAGTAGTCTTTCTAGGTTTTGGACACTCATTAGCAAAGTGCCCAAAATCTCCACAGTTGTAGCACTGAACTTTTTTTCTATCAACTTTCCTGCTTCCCTGATAACCTCCATTAGATCTTCCTCCAGTATTATTTATTCTTTGATATTCTCCATTATTGAATCTTTTTCCAGTATTAGAACTTCCTTAGTTGCTTCTCCAGCTAACTTGACTCTGAAGTGCCTCTTCAACTTGTTTTGCAGCAGTTGTTTTCTCTAGCAATCTTTGTTCATAAGGTTGTAATGAATCCAATAACTCATTAAGCGTCATAGTTTCAACTATGTTGCATTCCTCTATAGCAGTAACCTTTGATTCAAACTTCTCAGGAAATCTTCTTAAGATTTTCTCTACAATGGCTGAATCTTCTATAGTATCACCATTAGCTTTCATCTCATTGACAAGGTTCAATGTCTTTGACAAAAACTCTGATATTGTTTCAGTAGTCTCCATCTGCAATAATTCATATTTTCTTTTCAAAGTTTGTAATCTAACTTTATTGACCTTGTCAGATCCCATGTAGTATCTTATCAAACCATCCCATGATCTTTTAACTTCTTTAATATAGATAACTCTATCCATGAGAGATTCATGAATACCTTGATGAAGAATATATGTAGCTTTTGAATTCTTCTTCCTGTTGTCTGTTAAAAGAGTTTGCGCAGCTCCTTCAAGTACTACTCCTTCTGCTGGTTCTACATAACCATCTTTCACAATATCCCATACCTCTTGGTATATGAAAATATTCTCCATCTGCAACCTCCAGTGTTCAAAGTTTTTACCTTCTAAAACCGGTACCTTAATTGAACTCAAACTCGTCATCTTCTTCAAATCAACAAGTCATACCCACATCCCTAGAATCTGATACCAGCGCTCTGATACCAAATGTATAAAATCTAATATCAAAGACTTAATGAAAATTTAACACAAACTTAACTCAAACAATTCTCTCAATTGATGTGTTTCGACTCATGGCTCAACAACCTATTTATATGGTTAACAAACTTGACTCTCAAGCAAAAAAGACTTTCCTAACATAACCAAACTCTAACACGGACACTTCTAGAGAATTCTCACGTAAACAAACTCTAAAACAAGAAATACTTGCAACCCAAGTTTACTTCATAAACACCATACCAACGTGTCAACAATACTTGTTGATCCATTCACATCGTGTCAACTGTACCAGTTGATCCAACCATACAGTGTCAACTTTCATAGTTGATCCATACTTCTTTCTTCACACTGTATCAACAGAACTTGTTGATCCCTTCTATCTTCTTCATAGTATCTTGGTTTATTCTTCAACACAAATTAAGTATGAGGAGATGTGAGTTGGATACGAACCTAGACCCAGATAAAAAGGCAAGTGGAGTTAGTAAACCCATTTGAATATTTTCTAAATGATTTTATTGTATGTAAGTCCTTATTTATTAACAATGCAATGATTATCTGTTTTGAAGAAATAATAACGCATCTAAATTTATACAATTGCTGCTTATCAGAGAACTTTTAAGGTTCAAACGAGCGGTCAAACTCATTCAGGGATCACCAATTTTGTGTCTCTCCTGGTAAAAATGGCTCTATATTACCCACTTATGCTTATCGGAAAAGAAAAAAACATGATTTAGATGATTTTACTATCTGTCAAGACTGAGTAAACTAATTAAGAAAACTGAATATTTTTGAAGCAAATGGAAAATTTGGTTTATTTAATGTTATTCATGGTGTTAATCATCAATTATGTTCTTCAAACCAACAGATAAATGACTCGGCATGTCCAATCGATTAGATTAGGGAGATAGAGTTCATCCCTACTTCCCAATGCCAATTTGTCCGAAAGCAGCACCGAAAAATTACTTTGATATTAAAAAAAATTAAATTTACGATTTATGAACATTTATTCTGTGGTGACTAGTCTAGCAACACCCAATCCAGCGGTGACAAAATAGGGTCACTAGGACTAAAACCCATCTCCCCTGAACCACCATATTTTAGTAATGACTGTTATGCCCTTACTTAATCGTGGTAATGTTAATTATTAATGTTAACGATTAGATTTTAGTAATAATGATTAGTCATTAATGTTAATAATTTATTAAAGTTAAGTATTAGTTGTGGATTAGATGAGAATTTAGATTTCAGAAAAACGGTTAGGGTTTTCAGAGAAGAAGAAGAAAAAGTGAAAAAAAGTGAGATTTTAGTGATTGGAAGTGACCAAATTCAGATGTTGAAGGAGAATCTTCATCTCATAAAAGTAAGAAAATATGCATCAATCACAACAAAATTTGAATTTTTGAAAACTTTTTCGGATGTTCAGTGTTAGGTTCGGCTGATAACCTAAAAACCAAACCTTGTTGGGAAGAACGGTTCGGATGATAAATTTATAACCGAACCTCACTGTATGACACAAATATTAGTAGTTCGGCTAATTCGAACTGCATAGTACTTAGAACCTTGTTGGACATTACAGTATAATGCTACCTAAAAAAAATCAATTTAGCACGATATCAAATTATTGATAAAACACTATTGGATTTGGATCAAATTATTGATAAAATAATATTTATATAATTATTAATTTATCAAAACAATTTTTAGGTCTTGTCACAAAACACTACGTTAAAGATCTAACCTTGTACGCCCATGAGCTTTCAAGATGCATCATCATTGTCAATTTTTTCGTAATCTTTTGAAGGTTACGAAGCAGGAGAACCAAGTCCGGGAAAATTGATGTTTTATACTTTTATATACAATGAACCTTCAAACCATGTGCGGAAGTCTTCACGGTAGAACAAGTGTTGCTAGGGTTGAGTAGCACTTCTTCTACCGCTCAATCAGAAAAAAAATAAAAAATATTGTATATTAAAAAGTGCCCCAAAATTCGCATTTTTTATTTTGCCAAAAGGGTGTCACGATCCATTTTTGATTCAACGTGCATCACTGGAATCATGTGGGAAGATGATATAGCCTGACATGCGAAAAGCTTAGTGGACAGGGGATAATGGCACTCTAAATCTGCAGGATAAATAACAGTAGGGTTCAATCTCCTTTCGAATTAGAAATACCAATTTGTTCTCTTTTTAATTCAACTTGCATCAAGACATCCAATAAAGCCGACAGCTAGCTCGGCGTGGCTAGTGGCTACCCTACGCACAATGACTTTCACATGTGTCTACCATGTATGCAAAGTAATACGATTCGTCTAGTGGTAATTAATAATTTGTAACAGATTCGATTATCACGTGATATTATTGCTTTTTTGGTAACTTTAATCATGAGGAATTTTGTAGAATATGTGCTCGCCTAAATGCAGAACGTCCGAGTAATTAATCTTGAATTTGCCATTTATATATACTCTTGAAGATGTGACGAAAAATATATATCTCTACAACACATTCAGTAGTTATAAACCTTAATTCATGGCTATGAATATGACTACTTTCGACTTCTCCTTTGTCTCAAACTACTACTACTACTTTCTTCTCTTCATTTCCTTACTACTCATCTATAATCTTTTCTCTAAGAGAAGCACCACCAAAAATAAGCCACCAAGTCCTCCATCTTTTCCCATAATAGGCCACCTTTACCTAATCATGAAAAAACCCCTACATGAAGTGTTAATAGATCTTTCTGACCGTTACGGACATGTTTTACTTCTCCGTTTGGGTTCTCAATCAGTTCTAACTCTTAGTTCTCCATCATCCATCGAAGAATGTCTTACGAAAAACGACATGATTTTTGCTAACCGCCCTCGTGCTGTTGTCGCAAAACATCTAGGTTACGATAATAAAACTCTCGAATGGGCATCATACGGATCAGACTGGAGAAACCTTCGTCGAGTAATGAACATGGATATTTTTTCTTATAGTAGTCTTCAAAAGACATCTAATATTCGTAATGAAGAAGTTCAATATATGTTGCACCAACTTTACCAAAGATGTTTGTCTTCTTCTTCCGTAGAAATATTCCATGAGGTAGATTTGAAGCCTGTGTTTTTCGAGTTTGCGTTTAATATAATCATGAAGATAGCAAGTGGAAAGAGATCATATAATGGAAGTAAGAAATGGAGTTTTGATCGTTTGATTAGCGAGAGTTTTCTTCCTGAAAGGTTGATTCATACGGTTGATCTTTTTCCTGTTTTACGATGGATTGGTTATCAAAGTACTGAGAAGAAGTTGAAGCAAGGGAGAAAAAATAAAGATGCATTTTTGGATGAGTTGATACAAGAGTATCTAGACACTAGTAGCAGTGACGAAAGAAAAGATGAGCATAAGCCGTTGATCGGGGTTCTCATGTCTCTGCAACAGGGTTCCCCGAAACTTTACTCTCACGAAGTTGTCAAAGGCATCATTGGGGTAATTGTGCATCAAATTCTATCCTTTCTCTATATTCTTGTTAATAATTTACTATTATTGGGAATTAAAACTATCTGAACCCTGAACCTGAACCCTCAAACTCGAGTCCACAAAACCGGTTAGAAGTATGATTTTGAGAATGTTTTTGTTTGATTGCAGACAATGTTCTCGGGTGGTATTGGAACATCAGTAGACACAATGGTCGCAGCAATGTCACTTCTAGTGAAGCACCCTGAAGCTTTGGCAAAGTTGAGAGACGAGATAGACTTCCATGTAGAAGAAGGCCGTTTCATATCCGATTCGGATCTTCCAAAGTTACCTTACCTCCAATGTGTAATCCAAGAATCGCTTCGACTACACCCAGCAGTAACAATTCCATTACCACACTTGTTGTCGCAAGATTGTACTGTCGCCGGTTATGACATTCCACGTGGAACATGGTTATCGATCAATATTTGGGGCGTTCTGAGAGACCCTAAATGGTGGGATGAACCAACTAAGTTCATACCAGAGAGATTTGACCGTGTAACTGCTATCAAAGAAGGGAAAATGGACGGATTTCACTGGATTC
Organism: Papaver atlanticum; assembly: GCA_023531105.1. NCBI lineage: Eukaryota > Viridiplantae > Streptophyta > Magnoliopsida > Ranunculales > Papaveraceae > Papaver > Papaver atlanticum. The sequence continues at coordinate 2,155,383 of JAJJMB010013076.1, forward strand.
CGTTTGGGGCCGGGCGGAGGGGATGTCCTGCTTCAGGGATGGCTTTTCGTGCCATTTCACTGGCTATAGGTGGTTTAGTTCAGTGTTTGGAGTGGAAAAGGGTAGACCATGATGATGAAGTGATCGAGGAAGTGGATGAACCTTCACCAAGGGCTGTGTGCAGACCTAGGTTGGTTAAGAAGGATATTCTATCTCAAATCTGACTGCATGAGCTATATTAAACCCCTATGGTGCTCGTCTTGTTGTTTTCAGCTAAAGTGGAAGTACTGTGGAGATATAATTTCATGTCCCAACAAATTCCACATGTTTTAAGTATTGTTTTACCGTATGTTATAAAGTATAATTTGAACACTTAATTGGGGGATATTTTACTGTAGCTGTCGGCATACTTTTTCAATGCCAGCAATCCATCGATTATACCGGCAGCATCAAAAAACCATGTCGGCAGATATCCCCCAATTAATTTATGTATCCCCCAATTTGGTGTTCTATAATTTCTTGAAGAAAACGAAAATAGAAAAAGTATTTAGTTGTCACACCTTGGAACTTAAAATAGTGGGGGGAAATTTGAATAAAATGGAGTGTACCCTGAACCCCGAAGGCCCCTAAACCATTTATTTAAGGTTTGGAAGGTAATGTCGTGGAAGAACTTGTATACAAGAAAATACTCCCTCTGTCCCATTACTAATTGACTTACTTTAAAACTGATTTGTTTAATAAATTAAGTCAATTAATAGTGGGACGGAGAGAGTATATAATTAGTAAATTTTGGAATGGGTTTATTGACTCCACCTGTCCTTGTACATGAGTTCGGCTTCGACTCACGCCTCCTCTTCCCTAACAAGTCCGGATGCTTTCGCAAAACTAACTCATTTCAAGGGTGCACCAATTGTCAATGAAAAGTCTTCGGAGAAGCAGAAACATGGGAATTGAACAAAATTTTAGCTCACCTCGTCATACTTATTCATTGCATGAAATGAACCAAGAAACTTACTCATGAATATGGTAACTAGATAGTTTATCTATTTAAAGGCCCTTTGATCCGTATCCCAAAAGTTGGCATCTGAAAAACAAAGGCAATTTTGTGGCTGTGAAAATTCGAGCTTTTTCATTACCAAGTTAAACCAGTAGAAAACGATGTGTTGGAGGAAACTGAGTACCAAGAATTAGTTACGTGTATAAGTGGATTCTGATTCCGGGAGAATGATGACACTTAATAATTTGTTACTGTTTCATAGAATTTTTTTATGATATAGTTGGTTTGATAGAATTTCATGCTTGTACCATATGGCTGCTAAGTATGTTGCTTGTAACAATTCGCAAGCACTTATTATTGCTAGCACGGCACCTTTTGTTTCTGTACTTTTAAGTACTGTTTACAAGACAGATCCTTCCCAACACCTCTGGTTTAATTTATTTTCATCCTATATGGGAAATGGATTGATGATGTGAAACATGAAGATGTGTAGTTTGTACTTATCATAATCTTGTGTGAATAACAACAATATATGTATACACTAGCACTTCACTTTTACTTTGTTGTGTATCTTCTCTGTGGCCTAGACTAGTTGCTTTTCATTGGATAGCTTATAAGCAAAAGGAAAATATTTAGTTGATTTATTAGAAAGCAGAAGGAGACATTACAAGAGGTCCAGATCTAACCACACCGACAAATTAAATCATTCAGTTATTTGAAAGATGCATTTTCGTTACCCAACCTTATCAAAAACAAGACTTGAATTTTCTTAGTTTGCATGGATTAGATTTAGACTTAACACCTAACTAATATGTAGTCGGACTTCCGTGCCGGTATCCCACATGTTTTTTCTACTTAAACGTTTATTGATTTGCTTTTACTAGAGATAGCTGAGAAATGACGAAACGTTTTGATTACATAAAGGAACCCCCATGGTTTAGACCCAACACCTAACTCATGCATATCATCCTATCTATAAGCAAAACACAACAATGGAATTAATTATGGTGGCAAAAAGTCTACCGTTTTTAGTTATCAAGGACAGTGGTAGTTTAACCAGAGTTTGATCAACTTTTGTTTTGTAATAGTACTCATGGAGCAGCCTTATATGGACTTTAATAAGTACGTCGATGTTAGTAGCTTAGTATCTTTTGTAAGTATTCATGGAGCAGCCTTACACAAACTTTAGTAAGTAAGTTGATGTTAGTATATCTTAGACCAAACTCAGTCAAACTATAGCAAATAGTGTAGGAAACATTGCTATTAGCATCATTATACAATTTTTCGTAGAAGTGGGTATTTTTAGACTGTCAATAACAATAAATACTATCACTAATCAAGTAAAATATTTTGGGGTGCGAAAGGATTTGATGTATGCACATCATTGAGGGCTCATGAGCTCATGGTTCCTATATAGCCTAACTTATATATACGGCAAGTGGGCTGCTATTGTGACCTAACCCTATATATACAAGAAAGGCAGGTAGCTAGCTAGGTACGAGTTGTACTTGTGTGGTGTGAAATGAAGTCTTGCAGAGTAGAGTTTTGTTAAGTCATGAATAGTCCATAATATGCTTCATCAATAACAAGGACTACTTCAAATTAAAGACCAAAAAATGGTCCTAAGCTTTCAATTCTTCCCCAGTAAATGAAAACAATGTATATAGAGAATGAAAGCAGTGAGTGTTGTTGGTTTGTTGTGTGTGGTTGATATATATCTATATAGATATGTGTACCTCACTGCATCACTTATTGATTGCTAGAGCTTCTAATGCTACTTTTAGAGGGTCATCATCCAAACATTCAGTCATGCATGCTATTGGCTCCAAGTGTTTATCATCAGTCAATATCCGCTTACTTTTCTTATACTTTTCTATAAAGTCAACAACTTTACAAATAAATACAATATTAGCTGGTTTTGATTGAGATTTATGACTGACCCAAGTTAGAGTGGAAGGGAAGGGACCGATTAACAGATGAGTTAGTTGCTTGTGTACACACATAATAAGAGTACTGTGTGTGTACCCCTTTGTATTTTACAGTACACTGTGAGGACAATAATAAGTGGTCGGAGAAGTCTCGGAACATTAGCCAACGATTGAGCATCCTGTAAAACAAAGAACAATGGTTGTTATAGTCTGTACGGAAGACACTTGTCTGTTTACTTCCAATTTTTCAATCTCATCCAAAGAACTTTTTATCATTTATCGACTAAACATGTACGTATGAAAGCCCGTCTTCTTAGAAAGGCTCAGTGCTTTGAAGTGCTATACTTTTCATAGGGAAAATGACTATACATAGATAGAGGTTTCCTCTTGGACGAGCTCACAAGAAATTTCATTGTATCCTTCCTCCTACCGGATTACATCCCCAAAGTCACTTTCCAACAGATTTCTGAAGTCTTTTACTCATGACTAACTAAAAAATACATATGTGAAAAAAAAATTATATAAAAAAAGAGCTAATACGCCACTTAAAATATAAGTATTGTCCTGTTTTTGGCCCTGGTTAATTTCCTTACACGTACCATCGAGCGATCGGGAATTCTGAAGTCTTTTACTCTGAGCCCCATCACAACGAAGAAATCAGCAGCTATATTATATATATATATGTCATCATTAAATGTGACCCGTCCTAGCTTAGATTTCGACACAGCTCCTTCCTTGGTTCGCCTTTCTTCAGCAAACAGACCTATCCTATCCATTTAGTTCCTTCTAACTCATATTAATAAGTGGGGGTTGTGGCGATATGGTCCATGTATACGAATGGGTTACACAACATTGCCCTATTTCATAGATTCTCATTCGCCATGTAAACTGTTAGAATACGGGCATCCAACTCAAAACCAATTGACAATGAGTGGGCGGCATCCAACTCAAAACCAATTGACAATGAGTGGAGAGGCCCTAAGGGATTATAAACCGCAGGATCTTAGATGTCCAGACAATGTGGGACTAATAATCTCAATATAAACCGAAAACGGCATCTAGTTTTCGTCATAAATTCAACAATTCTAGTAATGAAAAAGTTGATAGGGTCTTTTTCTATGTTTGAAATTTCTTGTCTACCAAGTTTTTAATAAAAATACCACCAAGTTTTTAAACTTAAAAGACGCTCTATCCATTTCCCTCTTTGTATTGTTAATCAGAGCTGTCAATTCTGGTATAGTGGTATTATTGTTCGTCGAACTACTTTTCATCGTAAGAATCGCATAAAAGAATTTTCAACGAGCCATAAATATGCTGTTAGAATCGTTTTTATCGTTCATCTACAATACGAAATGACAAAATTTCACGTACGTTTTAATTGGAAATGATTCGATTTCGAAGAAGAAAAATTTGCGTGTCTTCTAATTGATAGTTGATGAGTATACATCAAGGTCACGATGGCTTACTATAATGGTTGTCGATTTAGTTTGTCATGGAGCCCAAATTAGTGATAAAGATATATGTTATGTACATGCATTATGGCCCCATGCATATATGTACCCTGTAACAAGAATTAGGTTATGGTTGAACTTAAGAAATTCAGAAAACAATAATTCTTGTTGTTCATGCATAAACAAATATATAATATGCCTAATTAAAACTTTAATTTCCTGTTTAATTCGTTATCGAAACAGTAATATGTTAGATTCATGACGAAAATGATGCTGTATTTGATACATGAAAGGTTGAATGACTTGATCGAACAGTGGACTGTACGTAGGGCGCTACATAGAAGAAGAAGATAAGCTTCGTACCTAACTTGAAGCTAAATTCAGCGAAGCATCCATGAAAGAAATCGAAAGATTAGAAAAGAACATGACATTAATTTAAGAAGTGGATGAAAAGCTATGATAATTTGTACCTCAAACTTTATTCAAAATGTTTTTTTTTTTTTTTTTTATCGGTAAATTAAAATTTATTAGAAAAGGAGAAAAAAAAGGTTCATGAAACATGAACATCCAACACAAACAGACCGACCAAAAAACCCAAAGAAAACAACAATAACAATAATGTTAATTTCTCAGACAAACCTAGAAAGAGACTCAAACACCACGAATAAGAAGGAAAAAAAAACATCGATAGATCAAGGAGGTTCAAAAACTTCGATGTACAAGATGTACACGTACGTTTGTTCTAAGCTTCGTTTCGATATCTCTTTTTCACTAGCTAGAGGTCCATTCGTGGTCGATGTGTGTAGATGTGCCGTCCTAATGTCAAATTCTTTGGATAAAGAGAAAAAGAAGTTAGATATTAGGTCAAGTATCATAATCAATCCATGTTTTCTTTGCCAATTAGTTAGAGAACAGAAATATATTGCTATCCAAATAAGAAAAGAGTGTAGTAAAGAGAAGGGATACTTCCCTTTATATCAGCTCAAGTGTCCTTTTACTATGAAGTCATGTACCCTACAAGTTTCCTTATAAATACCCTAATTCATATTGCATTCATTCTTGTACTACAACTCATAACATACTTTAAACATTATCACAGATCTCTTTTCCTTCTCTTTAACCCTTCCATTTTCCAACATGTCTATCTCTTGCTTAAACATGTACCAGAAGTCATCAAAATATGGTACCCAAGGAAACAAACACATGTGGGGAACGCTTATAAGTGTTGCTCTTTTTTCATTCTTATTAGAAGCCAAACCTATAAGTCCTTCATCATTAACTCATGTTCATTTCTCAAAATTTCCTAGATCATCATCTTCTTCTTCTGCATGCCAAAATACCCTCCACGTCGAATCATGTGAGTCTATGCTTCTATCTATCGAAAACGTTCATGAAAAAACTCCGAAAGAGGTCTTTGATATGTCGGTTCAGTTTGCTGTAACCCAAGCGAAAGCTGCTAGAACCCAAGCACAAAGCATTAAACCGATGGTGCTGACGAGCGAAAAACTTAGTAGTACTGTTTCTCTTCCTGCAGTGGATGACTGCATGGAACTACTCGATGACAGTGTACGGAGACTTGATGACGTCAAAACGAGCTCGAATTCGGATGATGTCCGGACATGGTTAAGTACAGCACTTACAAATCAAGAAACTTGTTTAGATGCACTTCAAACTGAAAAGGTTTCTTCACCATACAAAAACATGATGGAGACTAATGCAAGAAATGTTAGTATAATGGTTAGCAACTCCTTGGCTCTATACAACCATGTTAAGACAACCGACACAAGGACATCGAACTCGGCAGGTGGTGGCCGTAAACTACTGTCCGATGGTTTCCCGACATGGGTATCCGGCGGGCAACGGAAACTACTAGAAGCTTCTGTAGAAGAGTTAAAACCAAGTGCTGTGGTGGCTAAGGATGGTAGTGGTACACATACAAGTATAGGTCAAGCAATTGCTTTTGCATCCCTAGCTGCTGCAGGGACAAATGGAAAGACTGTTGTACATGTGAAAGCTGGGACTTACAGTGAAAATCTTAATATTCCTTCGTCACAGAGTAATATTATGTTAGTTGGAGATGGGAAAGGAGTTACTGTCATCACAGGGAACAAAAATGTTGAAGATGGTTCTAGTTTGCGAAATTCAGCTACTTTTGGTAAGAAATTCTTCAAACTTTTTTTTTAAAAGATAAATTCTTAAAACCCAATAAATAAAAATATGTTTTTTCTTATTAAAAAAAAAGTAAAAAATCAATTTAAGGGCAATGGTGTGAAAATTCTTCAAACTGAAATAAAAATAATTTGTTTCAAAAATGAAGTAAAAAGCTTAATTTGAGGGCCCAACCGGGTTCGAACCGGTGACCTCTTGATCTGCAGTCAAATGCTCTACCACTGAGCTATGGACCCTTTGTGATAGCTTTATTATAAACAACCATTTTCTTAATTAGTAATATTTTTCTGCCCAGAACCCGGAAAATTTTCAAGTTGCTGAATCCAATTAGTATTGATTTTGCATATACCTGATATTATGATGTTTGATTCCTTCAGCTGCCACTGGTGATGGATTCATGGCAAGAGATATAACATTTCAAAACACAGCCGGCCCGAATAAGCATCAGGCGGTTGCTCTAAGAGTCGCTTCAGACAAATCCGTGTTTTACAGATGCTCCATAGTGGGTTACCAGGACAGTTTGTATACACACAGCAACCGTCAATTCTATAGAGAATGTGATATATCTGGAACAGTAGACTTTATCTTTGGAAACTCGGCAGTTGTTTTCCAAGGCTGCAATATTTCTCCAAGAAGCAACGGTAACAAAAACTTCATCACAGCCCAAGGTCGTAGTGACCCGAATCAGAACACCGGAATCTCGATTCACAATTGTAGGATTTCAGCTGCATCAGATACTTATCTTGGTAGACCATGGAAAGCTTATTCGAGAACCGTTATTATGCAATCATTCATTGGATCGATTAACCCTGCTGGATGGTTTCCTTGGTCTGGAGGATCTGCACCTAAAGGTATATATTATGCAGAGTATATGAACTCAGGACCTGGAGCCGGAACCGGAGGTCGAGTGAAGTGGTCTGGATATCATCCTTCCCTTAGCTCTGCAGAAGCAACACAGTTTACAGTTTCTAATTTGATTGCAGGGGGATCTTGGTTGCCTGCTACTGGTGTAGCTTATGACTCTGGACTTAAGCCCTAAGCACAGATATATACAATCTAAATAGATCAAACACCAAAGACAATACATGTGATATGTCTGTTAGTAATTACTTTAACTGTTGATAGCCATTAATGCATGTTCTTGTATGTTATTACTTGCATGTGACTAATAGATAAGATGGTTGTATATGGGAAGCAGAGATATTATTGTAAACAGTTGCAAGATACTACAATGTAAAGGTGGAAGGGTTATTCAATAAAGATACATTTAGGGTTATTGCACCAATTTATTGTAGTTCAAAATGACTAAATTATTTTTTGTTTGACGCATTTTGTATTAGGTATAAAAGGGGGTCTTCAGGGGACGACATCCCTCTTGGGTTGTGTTCGGCCTGAATGGTCTTTGTCTCAGGGATCTAGGGGACAACATCACTTGGCGAAACAGCTTTTCTGTTTAAGAACGCTTAACTAAAATCAAATAGTTTTATTTAAGGCTTCCAATATTCCAATTTGAAGACTGAATATACGATGCCACCTTACTGAAGAACCAAGGTTAAATCGAACGGCCTATCTATCGAACTTGATCATTTACAAGGGGATTGCCAATTAGGTATTTCTTGAAAAATACATGAGTTAGATGGTTTCGTTAACCGTGAAGACTGTTTTAATAAGAGAAGTTTAATGCTTTAATTTTGCTTCACATGAGGAGGCAATAGTCCATATATTAAACTTTGTACTTCCATTAGATGCCATGTTTGCGAACCTAAGAACTTGAAAATGAATGTATATTCTCGCAGTAGCAGTAGCGGTGTAGCACCACCCAATGTTTTTGTTAACTTCTTTTACAATACACAAAATAAGGCCGTTTATTTGAAATCGAGTTGTAAGCCCAGTATGATCATATCAAGTATTCAGCCACCTCAATGCCTTACCATGTGTTTTGCTGATTTTCATCTTACTGGATTTTAAATTTCTTTTTGCGCCACCCATGAAAGGACCCTGATTCTGAGCGCAACTTCATCTGAGTAAGGAACTAGTCGTGGATACAAAATATCGCTCAACCAATAAGAATGCAAGAAAATGATTTAGCAACATGATTCCAAAGGCGAAAAATAAAAGCCCATTACGTCACTACTGACGAATGCGATGACGTCATAAAAATCACACAAAACACGTGAAGGAAAGCGGACTACTAAATGATGCGATAGGATGGCCCTTCCAGATCCGAAATAAGAGGCTTTATTAGATGTCCTCCACTATGTAACCCCTATAAAAGGGACTAGAAGCCATTGTACCGGGAGAGATCTTTTTTGAGAGTTTAGGTGAGGAATTTAAGAGAGAGACACAAAAAAGAGTTTTTGTGTCAAGTCGAAGCCGGGAAAGGATTTTTAAATATTATAAAGGTCCGTTGAGCGCCTCATGGCTATGTCACAATAGATCTGAACACTTGCCCCGGATCGACTTCCAGATCATAACTGCTCTAGTAAATAACTAAACAAAATAAATAGCTGGGAGATAAGAAGGAAAAGAACTAATTATTAATAGATTTAAGAAGTTCACTAATTACTTGACTGTTGACAGGTCTCTTTGTATGTGTTTTCCAGAAAGAGGAGGACTCAATGATTATTCGTTCCGACAGGAGGAGTAGAGTGATTAGCGGGAATTGGAGATTGCTCGTTCGCTAAAGTCCTGTCTTCCTGCCCGTTGATTCAGTAAGTTCCTATCCCCTTGGGAAGTTTGATCAATCTTCCTCGCTTCTAAAGGTTGGTATTGAGCATCCAGGTGGGGGTTGGAATGGGATCTATCTCATTCCATCGTATATGACATGCACGTTCTTCTCACCCTTGTGGCAAGAAGGAGAATCCCAGTGGAGTGGTTGATTAGAGACCAATTGCTTGCTGCAATGTGGTGAAGATACGCGAGATTATAGGCCCACAATTTTGGTATTTGATGCGTCTTTGTTGGTATACAATTGCAATTTATCCCTTACAAGCGCAGTTCTCATAATCAGACTTAAGGTGTAGAACCTCGATTGATTCTACGATTACGTTACTAATTAATGCTGGTGGTCATCCTTTCCTGATTACCCACATCTTCCTGCTGAGAGTCAAGAATGAGAAGAACATTGTCAAGGAAAGCTCCAACGTCATCGGCCTGATCTAATTTTTGACGAAAGAAGACTCACAATTGTCGAATATCTGGCTTCGGCGAGGATCTCATTTCTCTTTCTTTCAATCTAGCTCGTACACTCGCCTCCAAAGCTAGCAGCTGACTAATCCAAGAGATTAACTAAATAAAGAGACACTAAGGATCTAAATTTTACTTAAGCATTCAATTAAGAAATCTGCTACAACCCTTAATCCAAAAACTAGCCCCGCTCTGAAATATATATATACAAGAACTCCTCTCAAATGATACATAAATACAATAGGCATTTGGTTTATAAATAGAATATACAACATAATAAATATAGCCGAAGTTAACCAACTAACGGACTCAACTCCCCGAAGCTTCCGCTGCGCAACTTTGATCTGTCTCTGAAACTGAAAGTGGGAATGGGTGAGCACATCATCCCTAAAAGGGGTGCCCAGTAGAAATAACATTTAACTTTCAAGTAATCAATGAAATGATTCGGAAAACAATTCATGTTTTCCCAATACACTAAAGTGTAACAAATTCACAGAGTTAAACAATCATGTATATGGAACTAACTCCTTCGTCAAACAATGTACTATATTGAGTGTCGATCAATTCCTTACACACCCTATTACTTTATATTAGGGTCGACCAATTCCTTACACACCTATTACGCATAAAAGCTCGAAAGTAAGTAGATATAAATGAAGGAGAAGTATCCTATATACCACAGATGGAAATTCTCATTTTCCAAGCATACAAATGGAAATTCTTATTTCCCAAACAATTCATAAAGACAAACAAAGCATTGCAATTCCTTTCCAAGCAATGGAAAGATTAAAAGAGTAAACAGTACTTTCGGAATTTAAAATAAGATGATGCATGGAATACACAATCAGACAATGCATGAATTTGTTAAACATAAACATTTGTAAAAGAAAACAACAATAATCACAAAAGAGTTAAATGTAAATTCCCACCTCTTTTGATGACAAGCCACGCTTACCTCGAGATCCACGATCCACTGGTTAATCCTCTGAATCGATCGTTGTTAATAAATACTAACTGTTAATCACACAAGAACTCTAAGAATCCGGCCAAAATGGCTCACACAAGAATCATAACATAATTTCATACAAGTTACAGTTATAAGCTAAGTGAACTATCTAATTGTTCTAAGCCCAAGTCCTCTAAACCAGCCCATTAACCTAAGGCCTGGTTCAAAAGAGTCAATTAACGGTCACTAACAGTCAACATCTGGTCAGAGAGAGTCAACTAAAGGTCAACGTCTGCTCAAGGTCAAAGTCCTGGTCAAATGGTCAACTGAGTCAAAGGTCAAACCTGGTTAAGGTCAACTGAACTAATTCTGAGTCAAACCGATTCAACTCAAATTAACAGGGTCAACTCAGTCAAGATAGGGGAAAATCGGTGAGTCAAATCAGTCAGACATCTGACTGGCTAAACATATTCTGGCCTGAGCCCCAACCACAGGCCAAAGGCACTACCACACCTGAATTCTCACACCAGTTCAACACCAAACTGGCCTAACTCTATAAACTACAACACTACACAAACTATAACTTCATCTATAACATTTCAACTATACATCAAATCACAAAACTTCATAACTCATTATCAAATACAAACTCAGCTTACCTTTAGGTAGCAGAAGCAAGCTTCCATTGAGAATATCTTTAAGCTACTCATCTACCTTTACAAAAATCCTAAGTTGTATCCACCCCTTGCAATACTTCTAGTTCAAAGAACAATTCCATTAGCTACAATTGTCACACAACATAACTCTACAATTACTTGTAATCCCATACTTGTACAACACTCATAACTACAACCCCTTGAAATGTAGCACCCGAAGGATCACTACCAAATTGTTTCCAGTGGCCTGTGATGGTAGAATGAGATAGTAGCATATATAGAATTATTATTTTCTTCCTATACGAAATTATACAAGTTGTATCACATCTCATCAATTTGGTAACTTTCTGAAGATCCTTTGTTGAAGGTTAAACCAAGATAGTATGTGAAGCAACTGGACCAAGTTGATCCTGTTTTGGTGAAGCAACTAGTAGAAGTTGATGATGCTTATATGAAGAAACTAGTAGAAGTTGATGCCGCTTGTGTGAAACAACTAGTACAAGTTGATACGACTTGTGTGAACGTATTATATCAGGAAGCTGAAGTTAACTTGAGAAGCACTTTATTCTGGTTATGGAGTTTTACTATGTTTAGAGTTTGAGTTCCTAGATGTATTCTTTATTTAGAGTCTGTTTCTTGTGAGGAAAGTGTTTGCTTAGTCGTCAAGTTTGTTTATCTTTAAATAGGCTGTTGAGCCATGAGAATACACACATCAAGAAGAGTGAGATTGTTTTCAGTTTTTCATTAAGTCTTTGATATCATATTTTCGACATCTGGTATCAGAGCACTGGTATCAGATCTTAGGGTTGTGGGTATGAGCTGTTGAGAATAAGAAGATGGCGACAAGTTTAAGTTTAATCAAAGTATCGATGTTTGAAGGGAAAAACTTTGAACACTGGAGAATACAGATGGAGAATATTTTCATATATCAAGAGGTGTGGGATATTGTTGATACAGGATATGTAGAATTAGCAGAAGGAGCTGCACTTACAGATGCACAAGAACTGTTTTAGCAGATAACAGAAAGAATAATTCTAAAGTAACATATATATTTATACTTCATCAGGGAATTCATGAATCTATCATGGATAGAGTTATTTACATCAAAGAAGTCAAGAGAGCATGGGATGGTTTGATAAACTATTATAAAAGATCTGACAAGGTCAAGAAGGTTAGATTACAAACTTTAAAGAGTAAGTATGAACTTCTACAGATGGAAACATCAGAAACAATATCAGAGTTTTTCTCAAAGACGTTAAATCTCGTCAATGAGATGAAGGTCAATGGTGATACAATAGAAGATTTTTCAATTGTAGAGAAGATTCTACATAGCTTACCTGAGAAGTTTGAATCAAAAGTTACATCCAAGAAGAATGTAACACTGCTGCAACTATGACTATTGATGAGTTATTAGGATCTTTACAACCTTATGAACAAAGATTACTTGAAAAAACAGCTGCAAAACCAGTTGAAAAAGCACTTCAAAGTCAAGTAAGATGGAATAATGATCAAAGAAAATCTAATACTGGAGGTTATCAAGGAAGATCTAATTAATACTTGAGGTTATCAAGGAAGAACGAATGTTGATATAAAAAAACTTCAGTGTTATAGCTGTGGAGATTTTGGACACTTTTCTAATGAATGTTCAAAACCAAAAAATATAAGTGATAACAATTTCAAAGCAAATATAGCAGAAAGTCAAGAAGAAGATGAAGAAAAAGCTGAAAACTTATTGCTAGCTTTTCATACACCTGAAGAACAACATCATCATAAGTGGTATTTAGATACAGGTTGTAGTAATCATATGTGTGGAAGAATAGATTTGTTTGTAAATCTTGATGAAACTATACGTTCAACTGTAATTTTGGAAATAATTCTACAATTTCATTCATTGGAAAAGGAAGAATAGGAATTGATACGTATGATCCCTATACCTTGGTGACTATTATTATAGAAGCGGAATTCAGAATAAAAATAGACTAAAACTAGAAAACTGAACACACAAGAACGTGATTCGAAGAAATATATCTTCTCTAGATTATGAACAAGAAAACTATTATAATTCTATCTTTGTTACGCTCATAATCTCTCTAAAAATTAGATCAATTTTAAACTGTTTGCTAAGCTTGTTTTGATTATTCTCCACAAGCTTTCTCGAGGTTTTTGTTTGTTTAGTTAACTACCAAACCTCCCTATTTATAGACTTGGATCGTACTCATCCGACTAGGTATTCTATTAGGAATCTATTTCCTAAACTAAGAGTGTTGCCTAAAACAAAACTCTTCCTAACTAGGAATTCTGCCCAAATAAGGTTTCCTTCCTAATATAGGTTTCTTCCCTTAACTTAGCTTGAGGTTTACTAAGTTCCTAAGAGAAGTAGGGATACACCTGCATCAGGAATTGTTCTAAAGAATGGTTCACAGACATACATTATGGATGTATTCTATGTACCAGGTTTACATCAAAATTTGTTGAGCATGGGTGAACTGTCAGAAAAAGGGTATTTTATGAATATTTAAAATGATGTTTGATCAATTAGAGATAGAAAAAGAAGACTGATAGCAAAGGTATAGATGACCAAAAATAGATTGTTTTCATTGGATATTCAGTATCAAAGAGAAAGTTGTTATAGTACTCATGAGAATAATGATTCTTGGTTGTGGAACAAGAGAATGGGTCATGTGAATTTAATAGCTTACAAGCTCTAGAAAATAAAGAGATGGTGTCAGGCTTACCCATTATTGAGCTTCCTGAATCAAGGTGTGAAAATTGTATCTTTGGCAAGCAACACAAGGATACATTTCCAGTGAACAAAGCAAGAAGAGCAGAACAACTGTTAGAGATAGTTCATAGTCACTTTTTTGGTCCTATTGAAGAAGTTTCACATGGAGGTAATAGTTATTTTATAACTTTTATATAGTAGAAACTCCATTAATTAATACACGATTATTTAATAGACTCTCTTAAATAATATTTTTAGCCGGTCCCGAGTCGGGGACAACGTGCCAAATTAATAATTTGCTAAAATTATAAATTAATACATTTTTGATTACTTATGTAGACCCCATATGAAATATAAATTAATAATCTACTATATATATACGTTCAATACACTAATGTTCTATGAATATTTCTAGAAAAATAAATCAGTTGTCTTTTGTTTATTGTTAAAATCAATATCACACTGAACTAATTTCTCTTATCACCGTAAGAATTTCTAGTGTTGTTTCTCATAGCCCAGTGAGAAATTATTTAATGTGATTGTCGCTTTAACAACCTCGTTTCGTGAAGGGGGATCTATTGTAGAATTTTCATATATTTTTTCACATCTTTATTAGTTCCCATAATGCTGTCAATTATTTCTTCATCAGTCAACAATTGTGTAACTTCATTTTTTTCCAGATATTCACAACATATTGACATTCACTGGATTGCGATAACCCAACTTTTCGACAAGTTTTGCAAGTCTTGACTGATATCACCGTCTAACTGTTCATCCGAATTGTCTAAACCTATGTTATTTGTTGGTCAAAGTTGCATTAATCTATAAGTTAATAAGATACTAATTAATATATCGGTTAATTAATATCTCCCTTAATAAATAAATTTTGGTGGTCCCAATAACATTAATTTATAGAGTTTCTACTATAGATGATTTCAGTAGAAAAGCATGGGTATATCTACTTATACAAAAGAGTGATGCATTCCAAGCTTTTAGAAGTTTAAAGCCTATGTTGAAAAACAAATTGGTAAGAGCATCAATATTTTAAGAACTGATAGAGGTAAAGAGTATATTGTTATTGATAGCTTCATGGAAGAACATGGTATTCAACATCAGTTAACAGCTAGATATACACCACAAAAGAATAGTGTCGCTGAAAGAAATAATAGAATCATAATGGAGATGGTACGTACTATCAGAAGAGCAAAGAATCTACCAAAGAACTTCCGGGGTTATGCAGTTGATTGTGCAGTTTAATTACTTAACAGATGTCCTATTAGTAGTTTGAATAATAAGACACCATAAGAAGCATGGAGTGCTACAAGACCAAGTGTAAGACATCTTAGAATTTTTGGGTGCATTGCTTATGCACATGTGCCTAAAGAGATTAGAAAAAAGTTGGATGATAAAAGTGAGAAGTGTATTCTTGTTGGTTATAGCTCAGTAACCAAAGGATGTAAGTTGTTCAATCCAGAAACATGAAAAGTAATTACAGTCGTGATGTGATATTTGATGAAGATTGACAATGGG
Source organism: Papaver atlanticum (assembly GCA_023531105.1). Classification (NCBI taxonomy): domain Eukaryota; kingdom Viridiplantae; phylum Streptophyta; class Magnoliopsida; order Ranunculales; family Papaveraceae; genus Papaver; species Papaver atlanticum. Next base: position 2,170,947 of record JAJJMB010013076.1, read on the forward strand.
ATTGGAATACTACTGCAATAAGAGAAACATCCAAAACAGTACAAGTTACAGTTGAAGAAGGAGAAAATATTCAAGATGATGTTGTAGAACATCAAGAAGAAGCAAGAACTGATGCAACACCACAACAAGAAACATCAAGACCAAGAAGAAATTATGTAATACCAGCACGTATGAATGATTATATTTTATCAAGAGATGATGATGATGTGATTAATTTTGCACTTTGGAGATTGTTATCATGTAGCTTATGAAGAAGCTTCTAAAGAACAAGGGTGGATACAATCCATGGATGCAGAATTGAAGTCTATTGAGAAGAATAACACATGGGTACTGCACTTCCACCGGGTAAAAAACCTATAGGTGTTAAGTGGGTTTACAAAACAAAATACAAGTCAAATGGTGAAGTAGATCGTCTTAAAGCATGACTAGTTGCTAAAGGTTAAAAGAAGAAACCAGGAATTGATTACACTGAGATATTTGCACCAGCTGCAAGACTTGATACAGTACGTATGATTATTGCTTTAGCTGCACAAAAGCATTGGAAGATTTTTCAGATGGATGTGAAGTCAACATTCTTGAATGGAGTAATGGAAGAAGAAGTTTATGTTGAACAACCATCAGGATATATACATTATGGAGGGGAAGGAGAATCAAGTATACAAGCTAAATAAAGCTTTGTATGGATTGAAACAAGCACCACGTGCTTGGTATACAAGAATAAATTCTTATTTTATCAAGAAAGGGTTCAAAAGATGTCCACATGGGCATACTCTATATTTGAAAGATGATTCTCTTGGCAATCATATTATAGTGTGTTTGTATGTGGATGATCTTATATTCACTGGTAATAGTTCAGAAATGATCAAAGAATTCAGGGAGGATATGGTCAAGAAGTTTGAGATGACAGATCTTGGATTAATGTCATATTTTCTTTGCATAGAAGTACAACAAACAGAATGAGGAATTTTTATTAATCAGCAGAGATATGAAAATGGGATACTTAAGCATTTCAAGATGGATAATTGCAATCCAATTTTAACACCAGTACAAGACAGATTGAAGATGACAAAAGATGGATCAGGAGAGCTTGTGAATTGAACAGACTTTAAGTGTCTTGTTGAATGTCTCAGATATTTAACTGCTACAAGACCTGACATTATGTATGCAGTTGAATTGGTTAGTCGTTTTTATGGAATCACCACGTCAGTCACATTTACAAGCTGCAAAACATATCTTAAGATATGTTAAAGGAACAACTAGTTTAGGTATTTTCTACAAAGTTTCAGAAAAACCAAAATTAGTTGGATATACATATAGTGATTGGGCTGGAGATACAGAAGGAAAAAAGTGTACTTTTGGTTATGCGTTTCATAAAGGAACAAGATTTTTCTCTTGGTCATCAAAGAAGCAACAAGTTGTTGCTTTGTCCACAACAAAAGCTGAATATATTGATGCTAGCAACTGTGGTACACAAGCTGTATGGTTAAGAATGATGTTAAAATCGTTTTTTTATGAGGAGAAAACACCCACAACAACAATATGTGATAATAAGTCTACAATATCACTGACAAAGAATCTTGTACTTCATGGAAGAAGTAAGCACATTGATATTAAGAATCACTACATTAGAGAACTTTTCGGCAACAAGGTGAAAGTTGTGGAGTTTTGTGAAGTGAAATCAAGTAGCTGATATTTTCACTAAGTATTTGAAGTCCAACACTTTCATCTATTTGCGTGGAAAACTGGGAATGATTAGTAAATAGTATCTTGGTTTAAGGGAGGATGTTGAAGGTAAAACCAAGATAGTATGTGAAGCAACTGGACCAAGTTGATTCTGTTTTGGTGAAGCAACTAGTAGAAGTTGGTGCCGCTTGCGTGAAGCAACTAGTACAAGTTGATACGACTTGTGTGAACATATCATATTAGGAAGCTGAAGTTAACTTGAGAAGCAAGTTATTCTGGTTATGGAGTTTTACTATGTTTAGAGTTTGAGTTTCTAGAAGTACTCTTTATCTAGAGTCTGTTTCTTGTTTGGAAAGTGTTTGCTTAGTCGTCAAGTTTGTTTATCTTTAAATAGGTTGTTGAGCCATGAGAATACACACATCAAGAAGAGTGAGATTGTTTTGAGTTACGATTGTCTTTTAGTTTTTCATTAAGTCTTTAATATCAGATTTTCTAAATCCTTTAAATAAATGAATTTCAACTAATGGTGGGTTTGTTTGTAGAATTCACCGTTTCCGGGAATTTATAATCCCATGGGATTACAAATTCTGGGATTCATATAAATCCCCTGTATATTTGGTAACTCAATTAAAATTCCTAGGATTTATAGGGTTTTCTTGTTTTAAAGTCTTTGTACCGTTTGGCATTACCCTGAAATCTTAAAATTGCATGCATATGGATTTAGAGTTAAAAAAAAGTGGGTCTATAAATCTCTTGTTAAGTTTCTCAGCAAATCTTAGGGGGAGGGGTCGGACTCCATATGAAGGATTTGCTGGAAAACTGATTCCCTTAGGAAACGTGATTCCAAGGATTCAAGCAACCAAACATACCGAGGGAAACATAATTCTACCAAATCCCTTGGACCCATAAATTCCACCTTTAAAATTCTCCGTCCAAACAGTACATAAGATAATTTCATGAATATGATTAGTAAGTTTTTTTCATTCATTAATTGCAAAGCAAAAATCACAATAAGCATGAGAGGGGTAAAATGGGCTGTTCAGTTAGACACTCACGTACTTGTTAAGTTCTAGGCTTTTAGCCACCCATATATATGTACTACCGCTCTTACCATTGTATAATTTAGTTGATACATTTCTCTCAAATGTGCCGAAAACTAGACAAAAGAAAATGGAGATATCGGAGAAAACTAAACTTCCTACAATATTATCTAGTCCTTCTAGGGTAGCTCAACTACGAGTGCATCATACTGATGATAAAGGCTGTGTGTTCCAAAATATAGGTCGTTTTGATTCTTAATCGGGTCTTATTATTTTTCATAATTAGGAGACATTTTAATCATGATCTTGTTCTTTAGATAAGTAACAAAGTAAATTTTAATCATGATCCTGTTTCTTTAGATAAGTAACAAAGTAAATTAAGCAAATGTACGTATGGATCTTTATAATAAAAATTAATTAATATATACTTCTTGTTTTGGCTTCATTGTTTTTCTTTTCTAACAATTAAATTGTCAAAATCTACTTAATCATAACGATGAATCGAACATTACATTTGCTTGTTGCAACCACTCTTTGCCTTGAATAAAAGAATCTACTGTAAACCTCCCTGCTTCATCAGGTGTAATGGTGGGCTTGTATCCGGTCCAGTTCACTCTTTTCTCCACACCCGCTCCAGGCCCTGTATTCAAATACTCCCCATAGAAAATCGTCTTTGGTGGTTCAACGTTGGATACCCATGGAAGCCAACCTACTGGTTCCACAACTGCATCAATCTCAGTCTGCATGATCACCGTCGTCGAGAAATCCTTCCACGGCCGTCCCAAATACGTTTTAAGACTTACAACACCAAATGGCTTGATAGTACACCGGTGGATCGATATACCCGTGTTCTGATTGGGGTCCTTCTTCCCTTGTGCTGTAATCGTGTTAAACTGGTTCGCCATAGGCTGTCTCGGTTGGATTAGACAATTTTGCAAAACGACCGCTGCATTTCCAAATATGAAATCAATTGTTCCGGTAACATCACAATCACGGTAGAACTGACGGTTAGAATGAGCGTATAATGTGTCTTGGTACCCATCAAACGAGCATTGGTAGAACACGGAACGGTCTGATCCGGATCGTAGTGCTACGGCTTGATGTTTCGCAGGACCAGCTGTGTTTTCAAACCTTAATCCTTTTGCTATGAACCCTCTTCCAGTCACAACTGTATCAAGAAACCGATATCATCATAAAATAAAACGTGCATAATAGTAGGGTGAACCCATTTGGATAAACACGTAGAGTAATATGGTGGTCAGTTATATCATATTATCAGTCAGATTGATGGGATGTTTCCCAAGTTGGATGCCAAGAACTTAGAAGCACCAATGCAAATGAACGCACAATGGCCAGCTGCATATCCACATTGGAAAAACAAACACACCTGTTTTTCATAAAAATCCATGTAAAATGTGTACCTACCGCCATGTTTCTAGGTCTACAGTATTTCGATGTACCTCAGACACTTATCCACCCTTAAATTACGCATTCAGTGCGGACCTTGTGGAACGATTCAGGGGTCCGACACCCACTTTATCAGAAAGTTAGAACACCGACCATGCAAAGTGGGTCAAACCTTATCCTCATCAAACTAACTGTCTGATCCGTTGACTGTGCTTTTTCAAACAATCTTAACCGTCCATCACGTTACACGTATTATACTATTGCCGCATCATGAATGTGTATCTCTATATTTTTTCATCATCACTGCAAGTCTGTTGATTCGTGCCAATCAGCTTAAAGGCCTTAAATCATGCATGCAGATGTATTAATAGCTTGTGAGTTGTGATGATGCATTTTGAAACACTTGCAAATGCAGAGGACCACGCGCAGCGCACAGTGATGCGACAAAATTACAGAAAGGCAGTGGTGGGATCACTTGTTACACTCACTGACCCCGCATGCTAATTAAGTACTAGCGGGATCGACAAATAATTACTAGCTGCGTGAGAATCCAATGTGATTAATCATTATCATAATCATAATCACAATCAACATAATTATGAGTGTTGTTGCCGGGAAAGAAATAACACGGAAATCTAATTAGTAAGTGTGGACAATTGCACCCAGCGATTCTAAAATGTGGACAGAATAGATGAAATAAGAAATGAGATAAGATAGCTTACCGAAAGTTGCCGTGGAGAAAGTAGGTGTGCCGTCGATGTTATTCAAGCTACCACTGACGATAGTCTTATCTTTGCCATCACCGTACATCATGATATTCCAATGCCCCTTATCAATAATCACATTCTCGATATACTTCCCAGCTTTTACGTAAATCACAACTCTTGTTTCATTCTTCTTCTTCACAGTCAAAATCGCTTCTTGAATCGTTTTAAAATCACCACCGCCGTTTTGATCAACCGTTAGATCTGGTCTGATCACATTCTGATCATCTTGAAGGATTAATCTCCTGTCTATAGGATGTACCCAGTCCGGAAATTGCTTCACCAGGTTGAATCGGTGTTGTTTGTGACTCAGTAGTTTTCTGTGGATCGGTATCTTGAATTTCTCAAGCATCGGTAAGATCTTGGTGACAATTGCTAAGCTGTTGCTGGTGAACTCGGTTGAGTTTCTCATTGCTGATTTGACTCTGTCCTGAATCGGTGAGGTTGTATTCATTTCAACCAGACCGTCCAAACAAGTTTCTTGATCAGTGATTGCACTACTTAACCATGTCTTGATATTTTCAATCTTAGCCGTTGATAACAAATCTTGATCATGACCAACATTTGTGATTGATGAAATGGATGAGTTTAGTTCATCAATTGCATCATCAAACAACGATTTACAATCAAGTAACGCGTTCTTAACTTTCCGATCCACGCCGTTGATTTTCTTCGAAATGATATCATCAGGCAAAGAAGTGAGACTTGAGAGTTCCTTGACCGCTGATTTAAGTGATAACAAGAACAGTTCTTTAGGATCAACAGGATTATTTGATGTTCCATTATACATTGAAGAGATACTGTTGAAACAAGAATCAGGGTATTGTGTAACAGAACAAACGGCCTTTATTGATTGTGATAATGTTAAAGGCTTAGATGTTGATGATGATGATGATTCAGTGTTTTTCTTGTGTATCAGAACTCCTGCAACAGAAGCAATTACTACTATAAGCAAGATGATGGTGGAGATGGTGATGACGGTTATACGCCGTCGTGTTTTCTGCCGGAATGCTCGTTCTTCGGCTTCGTCTACCTTGCCGTAGCCTTTGAATGAATTGATGGAATTCATTGATAATTATTTATCAGAGATGAAAGCCTGAAATGATCTGTGTTTTAGTGAGGTTTTGAGAGCAGTGTGTATAGGAAGAAGTGGCTAAGCTTTTAGTTGTTGTGTGTTGGTTTTTATAGTCCTACTGGGGAAGATTGGTGGAAATTTACTTAGATTTTCTGTTAACTAATCCGTGTTGATTAACTTTGACGATGGATCCCTTCACAATATATCACACTATCTCACAAGTTGGACGTTATGTTTATGAATAAAAACCAAACCACAACCGATTTGAAACTGACATTTTGAGGATATGTTTTTCTTACGAAGTTCTACATGCGTATTAAAAATGAGTTCATTCCGAAATATAAAACCTCATGATCTACCAGTCTTAATTTCGACGGCCAGAAATCCGCAGATAGTCAACAACTTATTTTCAAAGTAGTAGATGATGGTGTTATATGTTTCAGAATACGCTCATTTTTGGTAGTAAAGTAGAGCTATATGATAGTAACACATCTCTAGAGTATTAGCTTCAAATTCGTAATCCCTAGATTAACTTAATGCTGAAAATTAGAGCTACTTAAGACTAGCCAGGTAGTTGTAACACTTGGAATTAGGAATAGTAGTTGTTTTATGGCTTATGATATTTTCCACACCTTCACTGGATAAAGGGAGTCCATTCTCAATTGATAAAAGAGACAACTTTGCCGATGGAAATACCAATTTACTTTGGGATGTATGAATGTAATCCGGAAAACACTTTTTCTTTTGGATCCATCTGGCATGTTTATTATTTGGTTATGGTTTTTACATATCAAATCCTCATGTGTACTTTAATTAGTGAGGCATTTGATTGTGTTCTAGAGCACACTGATTAAAGTGTATCAGAGGATTAGACTTTAGAGGAGTAGAGTGTCCCCTATAGATTTGATTGAGCACACCTTTTAAGTTTGTTCCCCTACATAATGTGAAGTGGAGCTCCCGGCAAAAGAAAGAGAGATAAAATATTTTCCTTGCAATTTATGTTGGCTAAAATAATCCTAAGATATTTTCCTCTACAAGGGAATGTTTATCATTTTTTTTTATCATGACTAAAAGGCTTTTGTCTTTTTTTTTTATCATTAAATCAATATTACTTCATTATTACATCATATGCTACAATGCAACGAACCATCTTCATTACCGGGGGCGGAGCCAAGAATCATGAGATGGGGTGTAAAAATATTTTTTTGGGTGCAAACAAACAAAAACAAGCTTATATAAGAATATTTTTTTTGTCTAATTAAGTCTGAAATAGGCTTTGGAGTCAGCTGGGCAGGAGGTACAAGTGCACATCTTTGCAAAGGGTTGGCTCCGCCCCTGTTCAGTACAATTAATGGATTCCTACCTTACTCCACATAGGGGAATTTAAATGAGAAAAAAACAATTATTCTTACTTATTTACAGATCAAAAAAAAATTATTCTAAACCCAGTGGAAAATTTTATGGCAACGTCAATTATAATTTGGTAATGGCTTGTGAAGGTCGAAACTTACTTACACATTATTTTTACATATAATTCCAAGCCACGTCTTCAAAAGAATTCTCACTTAGAAAAGTTTGGATTTTCTAGGTTGGTGCAGAAGGACACTGCAAAGAAACAAACACCTTTAACCTATAATGAAATTTCCTTTTGATAATAAGGTGGAGGATGGGAAATGGAATGGAAGGAGAATAAATAAGTAGCTATAGAAAGTGAACATGGACACAAAATTAGATGTAACCTGTTATAGGGGCTGAAGGAATCATTAGAGGGGATGAACCATGATAATAATGTCTCACTAGTTGGTTAGGTGGTGTCCTAATGGTAGTGTAAATTGTCTAGATTATCCTTTTAACTTTAAAAGACGGAATTGTCCTCCAAAGTTTTCAAACCTAAATGAAGGATGAGAAGAAACAAACTGTCTTCTTCATCATCATCTCTTCACCTCCATAGCCGACCCCCAACCGGAAAAATCAACGACAATGACTTATATGAGGTTTGTTTTGAAAAACCCAGTTAGGGTTTACTTAATTTTGTTCGATTTAGGCTAAATTTCTATCGAAAATTAGGGTTTTAGATGAAAATTTTAAATTTTAAATTCTGGGTTCATGTGAGTTACGGTTGATTTTAACTCAATTACGAACCGTAATGGAAGATTTTGATGTTGTTACGGTTTGTAAGAGTCCAATTACCAACCGTAGATTAGTAAATCTGAGAATTTAGTGCAGTAACGTTTATTTTTTGCAACCGTAACTTCACTTACGATTTGTGTCGACACCATTGTTACGAACTCTAAATCTTCCTGCATATCTCCAAAATTTTCTACTTCTTATAACTTATCAACCGTAATACAGTTACAGTTTGTATTTGTATCAACCATTATCAACCGTAAATGTTCCCGAGGCTTAAATAGATGTTTACGGTTCAAATATTTAGTTAATATACCAATCGTAGTTTAGTTACGGTTGATGTCGATCCTCAGCTTACGAACCGTAATTAGTTACAGTTCATCTCAAGCTTTTTCTACCAACCGTAACTGGTTTTACGATTGGGTTTTCCCCAAATTTAACCAGTTACTGTTGGTAGTTCATCAGTTACGAACCGTAACTTCCACTTACGGTTGGTTACGTGAACAATTCCAACCGTAAGTATCTCTGAAAATGTAAAAGTTTTGATCTTTTTACGTACTTTAGATAATTTTGAGCAACAAAAAGCTAATTGGACCTAAGTTAGCGGTATATATAAAGATTCACCCATCTCAAATTTGTCACTGGATTCACTCATTTTGGTTGATTGAATCAAAACCTAGGGTTTCAAAAATATCACAAAAGTTTTTCTTTTTTTCTCCTCTACACTTTTTTCCCCTCTAAAACTAATCTGATTTTATTTTAAAATAAATATAATTGAAACTAGATTATCAACATTAAACTATGTAAGGGTTAATTAGTCATTATCAATTTTTTTTTTGATAAGGGGCTTTTAAAATTACCATCTATTGACCCTTTTTATCCTATTATATCAGCCCTCTAATGATTTATTCGGCCCCTATAAGAATAAGTTACAATTAGATAGGGAACAACAATAAGTCTCACCAACATGTGCATTACTTTCTCTAGTCGACCATACCTTCATCACAAAACCATTGAAGTGTCCAACATGTGCACTTTGTTTTTACATTGATTGTGTATATATTTTGTTGCTTAATCTGGAGTCTGGACCATCTGGTCCCAGCTACCTCAAGTTTTTGTATGCGGATGTTAAGGTTATGACGATAATTGTATAGCTGTACTGTTGAGGTGACAAATACCAAATTAGAGCACTACCCCATGCAGTTGTATTTCGTTCATTTTCTTCCTATATACGCGCTTACGCTTTCCAGAATGTTTCCCCAACCGCGTCATCTCTTATCTCTTCATATGATGTTGCTGGGAAGCAGCAGCTAACCATATAGACAGCTAGAGAGGGCCATTTGTATTGTCCATGAGGACCTACAAATCACAGGTTCAAAGAATCATTGGCATTGCTAAACTGACCTGCAACAAACAAGTTCAGAGGTTCGTTAGAGTGTTTGAAAACCATTAAAATTCAAACCAGCAAACGGTAAGATGACAAACATATATATATAGAGATTGCTCTAATATATTTTTAGGATCATCATTGCGTAATATTCTAACAAAACTTAGATCATAATGAATTTCGTTTAGTCTTAGCAAAAAAATTAACATCAGAAAATGTCAAGATAATATCAGCTTACACCTTGTTTGTTTGCAGCTGACTCGGTGTCTGGGTCTGAGTCAACCCCTGACTTGCGTCGAGTCAGCAGTTAGACTGTTTGTTTTCTACTTTGAGTCAGATCTGATTCGACTTATGACTCATACCTAACCTCTGACTCTGACCAGTATGAGTCAGGTAACAAAATACCCGTGACTGAAACCAAACCACTGACTCAAAACAAACATGTTGAGCCAAATCCAGATGAGTCAGGTGATTTCACTCAGATCCAGATGACTCAGATCCAGACAACTCAGATGAGTCAGGAGTAAACAAACATGGCGTTAATGTTATCATGGGATCCTACTTTTAAGGAAAATACTGACGTTGACATTTCTCTTCACGCGTTCCTATGTTTGGTAAATTTGGTTATCTAAAACTTATCACAGCCAAAATTTTGTCTTGAATAATCTTTAGGAATAAGAAATAGACCTATCAACAATGTGCGCAAATAGAAATTCAGCCAGGCATGCATGATACAGATCTCTTGGCCATATCTTGCAAATGTGTCTAATTTTGTTAAGAAAATGGAACAGTTTTAAGTGGGCAGCTAGCCCAATGTGTTTGAAATATATGAAAGATCTCATTACTTACTATCTTGCCCAAATTTACAGATCGATGCATTAATGGTGAAATATCGTGACCCTTACGCAATTTTGTGGCCTTTCACAGTTGTCACTTGACGTTTATTGTAGACTTTTTGTGCCGGCCTGAAGTAAATTCAAAAGATGTAGAGAACCAAATTGCATTCAAGGTTTTGCGAATTCGTACGCTGTTTTCTATACTCCAATCATCAAAACAAAGTAAGCAAAATTCTTGATGATAAAATCAGAACAAACGAAAACAACAATACAACAAGAAGTAACGAGTCTATTTCTCATTTTACAAGTAGTTTATATCATGTCTATGCAGGAATGAGTATCCTTTTGTTAAATTTTTTTCGCTCATTTATTTCTCATACAATCCGATTTGAACAGGAACTCCTGTAGGCTTCACCCAATCTCCAAGGAAAGGCTCGACTGTATATTTCATGGCTTCATCTTTAGTCATGCTACTCTTATAACCAGGCCATTTCACCCTAGCACCGGTTGCTGCACCTGGTCCTTTGTTTGCGTATTCTACGTAATATAATGTCTTTAGTGCAAAGTCACCTTGCCATGGCATCCATCCTTCTGGTGCTATAAGGTTTCCAATTGTTGATTCCATGATAATTGTTCGCGAGTACTCCTTCCATGGCCTACCAAGATAACTCTTAATCTTAAACTTTACAGGCAACAATGCATAATTTGCCCTGATAATACAATTTTGTATAACTAGTCCGGTGGTTTCACGCTTATCAGCTCTTCCTTGGGCTGTGACAGAGTTTTGCTGGTTATCTAAAGGTCTCCTAACAATGAGCGTAGAGTCTTGTATGATTGCGGATGCATCACCGAAGATGAAATCGATTGTGCCCAAAACTGTACAATTTGTGTAGAACTGACGATGGGTTTGAGTGTATAATGTATCTTGGTAACCATCAATTCGGCAGTTGTAGAAAACTGAACGATCGGACTGGACTCTGAGGGCCACGGCTTGGTGCTTTTCGGGACCAGCGGTGTTCTTAAAACACATGTCTCGGGCCATGAAACCGTCCCCTAGAGCAACTGCAAACAGGAAAGCAACAAATACAAGTTATAAATTACAATTTATGGCACCATTGGTCAAGTATTCCAGGAACATACCAAAAGTTGCCGTTTGGAATGTGCGAACACCATCTACAAAGTTTTTGCTCCCTGTGACAACGGTTTTCTCTGGCCCATCTCCATACATGGTAACGTTCACCATCTTCTTTCCCACAGTTACCGTCTCCAGGTAAACCCCTGTCTTCACGTAAATGATGTATCTGATTTCCAAAAAAACAAGTGGAAAAGAAAGGCATTGAGCACAAACAGGAATTCTGAATTAGGAAACGAGGTTGTGATACGACAAGGCTCTCTAGAAAATGCAATACCAATAAAAATGATCCCATGGAGAATAGCATACCTTCCGGTGTATTTAGCAGGCATGGCAGCCAAGGCCTCACTAATGGTCTTAAAAGCTCCGCTACCATCTTTTGCGACAACAACATTAGGCTTCAAGTCGGCAGTACCAGGAGCCTGTTGTAGAGCTCTACGGTCTTCATGGGACATCCAATTAGGACGTTTATCTTTTACAATAGAAGAAAGTTCATCATTTTCTTCTTTCCCTAGAAGGCGACGGTGCGTAAGTCCTGGTACTTGAAGTGCTGATAGAATTGTGGTCATCTCCGAGACAATGGCAAGAGAATTACTAGTCAATTCTTTTGCTGTTTTGAATGCCTTTTGTATATCGGATTTCAATTTGCCGTCGGGGAATCCGTCAATGCACGTCTCTTGGTAAGACATGACAGCACTTAGCCAATTATCTAAGTCATGGGTTCTTTGTGGGAGCTTTTCAACATCGTTTCCACCAACGTGATCCGCGGAAGCATCCAACTCTTCAATTGCATCTCCAAGAAGAATGTGGCAATCATCGAGCGCCTTACTCTCGTCAGGATTATCCGTTTTAAATTTCGAAGACACGTTGAGAAAAGAGGTTTCGATCTCATCAATGATAGCAAAGATTGCAGCTTTGAGAAGATCCTTAGGATGGTTAGTAGAATTTGAACTCATTATCTTACCTAGCTTACTTTCACATGTTTGTTTGAAATCGGTAGCATCGCATATCATTTTGATCCCATTTGTGGAATGGGTAACTTGTTTTGTGCTCCCAGCTGTTTCTTGTTTTTTCATGTTATGTTCGGATCGATAAACAATGGCTACAACACAAGAAGCTATAATGAGAAGAAGAACTACAACTGAGATTGCCGCAACTGTAATCTTCTGTTTCAGCCTTTGTTGCTTCTCTCGTCTCCGGCGCTCTGACAAATCACCAAAGTCTTGGAAGGCCATCTTTTCAGATGATGCAGAGGGATTTCTCTCTGCTGCCTTAGATTTTTAAGCTAAGGCAGAGAGAAACCACGATTTTTCGTCTATTTTCTTCAATCTTATTTCTGCCTCTTTCTAATGAAAGGGAATTGATACTTGGACAGGTTTCTTCAGTTTTTTAAAAGTTAGTTATTTGTTGAATGGAATCAACGGATGAAAAAGGGATTCTAAACCGTATATTAACCGTTTTTGGAGGGAAATCTTGTCTATTCTTTATGAGAGGGTAATTAGTCAAGATTGTTGTTTTTCTAACAATAGAAGTTCTTTCTTGACCTCACAAGTATTTTTCATGCACATGACATGCCCTTTTTATTCTCTTCCAAATTTCGCTTGTTAGGAACTAAACTCAAAGAGAAATTCCAATTGCCGCATTTAGTTTTTTTTTTCTTTTTTTTGGCTCGATAAATTTTTTTTTATTGAATACCAAAAAAAAAGACTCAAGGAGAATGTTTACATGTAAACATCCACCAAATCAACAAAATCTATAATAAGGCTTATCTGGAGTTTCCAGATTGGGAAATAATCGTTTGGTCCATTTTTATCTGGGACCATAACAGTTTGGTCCAGCGGGAAAACACGCTTCCTGTTTGGTCCATAATTATTTAAAAATATTAAATGGACCAAAGTACCCTTCCGTGTTAATTCCAACTTATTTTTTGTAGCAGTTCATTCTGTCTGATGAACTCCGGAGTTCATTCTTTCAAATGAACACCTAATAAAACCAAACTAAATCACATATGAAAATAGAGTTCATTTGGTAAAATGAACACAACACAAAACTTCATTATTATGACAAAAAAACAGAGTTCATTCTTTCAAATGAACACCTGATATAACCTATATGAAAACAGAGTTCATTCTTTCAAATGAAAACCTAAATAAAAACCTATATGAAAACAGAGTTCATTCGTCAAAATGAACACACAACAAACTTTCATTATTATGAACAAAAATTAGAGTTCATTCTCCTGAATGAACACCCAATCAAAGTTCATAATTATGAACCAAAATCAGATTTCATTCTTTCAAATGAACACCCAATCAAAAGTTCATAATTATGAACAAAAATCAGAGTTCATTCGTCAAAATGAACACCTATCAAATATTAACTAATTCAAACATATAACAGAGTTTATTCTTTAAGATGAATACCTAATAAATTCAAGATCTAAAACAGAGTTCATTCTTGAACATGAACACTCAAAAAAATCCATAAAAAATCAGAGTTCATTCTGTTTGATGAACTTCGTCGTCTTCATCATTCTTCAACTGAGTTCATTCTAATCAATGAACTTCATCGTCTTCATCATCTTCAACAACAACAGCAACAACGATGAAGAAACACATAAATCTTTCGTTATCTTCATCATAATCTTCAACAGCAGCAACATCAAACAAAGAAAGAAAAACACACAAATCTTCATTGTCTTCATCATCTTTATATCATCTTCGTCGTTTACAGCAGCAACAACATCATCATCGTCATCTTCATCATCTTCGTTATCAATCTTCATCTTCTTTGACATCAACAGAAAAAATTTAAAATAAAAAAACCTTCAAATCAATATCCGTAAATCTCCATACTCAAATCAATCTTCGAATTTATCTTTGTAATCTCTGTAAATTAATCTTCAAGATCATTTTAAATCAAACTTCGAATCTCTGTAAACAATTGCAGCAGCAGAAAAAAAAAAAAAACCCTAGAAAAATTGCAGCAACAGAGAAGAAAGGGAAAACTGAGAGGAAAGAAAAAGTAGATCTGAAAATGATTTCTTCTCTCTTAATAATTGAGTATATATATTATATGGTCCCAGAAGGGTATTTCTGCTACTATAAAATGAAAATTACATCATCCATGACGTCATCCTGCGTGGGTATTGTACACCCTAGGACAAAACATTTATATATATTTTAAAAAAGGACCAAACAGATAGTTGTCTAGGTCAACTTGACCAAACTCTCTCTAATACATTATTTCTAGGACTAAATGATATTTCTTACTTAAAGGTTGTTCATTTTGTTCACCGATTTTTTTTACAATGTACCTTAAAGAAACAAAATTAAGAAGTTCGTAAACCTTCTTTCAATTACCTATCTTTCGAGGCATCTACGATCAGTGGCAAAAGTTTTGAGCATGTAATTTCTGAATCCATGACTGGAGCAAGTAAACATATTGCATGTATAATTGTCATAAGGTATAGATAATGTGGGTTTTTTATCATCTCCAAAACCTGCCAGAGGATATCTAAATTCATTCAACAACAAATAGAAGTTTGAGATTCAACAGTCCAATACCCTCCCCGGATTATTTTCCTATCATCATCATTATCCAATTTAATTATGAAGAAACCTTCATCTAATGGGATGATCTGAAATATACCTTTGATGCAGTATAGTCAAAATCGCTCTCCAAAGCCCATTACTCGCCAAGTAATCGCTACAGGCTATATAATCGAGACGATTTCCGATTCCAAGCCATTTCCAATTTTTAGCGATTAAGGCGGCCGATTTTGCCGGTTTGGACCGATTTTTGAGCAAAACGAGTTAATGATTTTTCAGACTTGGCCTTGCATTCACTAAATTAACAAAAAATAATTTTGTAACCTTTCATAAATAGATTCCGAGTATTAGACCGAATTTTGGCGATTTCTAAGTCCGAATATAGTGCTCCTCGCTCCAAGTTCCCCAACCGAGTAGGACTGAGGAATGATTTTGATTACTTTGCTTTGATGTACGACAGTTTTCTCAAAACCGATTCAACAACTTTTGATTTCAATTTAACAAAATCCAGCCTACCAATTAAAATATACCTCCATTCATCCAAGCTTTCACCAATAACATCATCGGGGATATAACAAGCTAGATCTGAGCTGTGTTTCCCACATTCAGGAAGATCAAAAAATCAACAGAACTATTAGATCTAGATTGTTTGGGTTCAGCAACAAACCCTGATTCTGATCGAGAATTTGTAGTTATCGGCGTCGATTCCATAGTTATTAATCAGAATCTACTATATATTTGAACACCAATCATTTGAACTACTCTAGGATTACCTGAATTGATCTAAGAAACACTGAATTCAAAGAAATTTTTTTGAGAAAACAAAGACCGATTCAGTCGTCTGAGTTAAACCGATTCGCAGAGCTTAGGAGAGAGAAACTTCCTGGAATTGGTGTAATTGCTAAATGACGCATTTAGTAGTGTCTATTCTTGATGACATCTTCGATCAGATACAAGTTTATCTGAGTGGTTGTATGTTCCTTTTAAAAATATACGCGACCATAAAATAAATGATTGTCGATCATTTCATGAGATTAATACATGTTAAATTACAATTATCCAAATTAGAAACGAAATCTAAAATTTCAATTACAATAAACCGTTAGAGAATGGTATATTTGTAGAAGGTATCCATGTATCTCCTAAGGTAAAATTATAAACGGTGAAATTCACCGCTTGATCGGCGTTCATTAAGTTATAGCCAGGCCATTGTACTCTCATACTAGTATTAGCTCCTTCTCCATGATTTTCGAATTCGCCGTAATAAAGTGTACTCAATCCAACTGTTCCATTCCATTCCAGCCATCCAACTGGATCTATAACGTTATCAATGTACGACTGCATGAATACCGTCCTCGAGTATTCCTTCCAAGGTCTACCCAAAAAAGTCCTAGTTGAGTTTAAGTCAGCTGCTAACTCAGGACTAGCTGTAATCGTGCAATTGTGGATTGAAATGCCTGTGTTCTGATTCGGGTCTGTCCTTCCTTGAGCCGTAATTGCATTTTTCTGCCTTGGCATTGGTTTCCTAGCAATTAAGTTGCAATTTTGGAAGACTGATGCAGAGTTGCCAAAGATGAAATCAACTGTGCCATACACGTCGCATTCCCTGAAAAATTGCCGAAGAGAATGAATGTAGAGAGTATCTTGATATCCTTCGAAGCTGCAACGGTAGAATGTGGAGAGATCAGCATTGCTTCTAACTGCCACAGCTTGGTGCTTCTCTGGTCCTGCTGTGTTTCTGAATGTTATGTCCATGGCCACAAATCCCTCACCCGAAACAGCTACAATAAAAAAAAGAATCGAACTTTTAAAGTTGGAAAAAATTCCATAACCACGCCATACCGGACAGGAACCAACAAATGTAATGCACTTACCAAATGTAGCTGAGCTGAAAGTGGTCCAACCATCAACAACGCTTCGATTTCCAGTAATTACGGTCTTGTTAATACCATCTCCGATTAACACAATGTACTTCTTATACTTCGGAATAACAACATACTCATCTTCATAAATCCCTTCAGTGACATAAACCACAAAATACCCATCTCCATCCACAATATTCTTAGTATTATTTGGTGCAAAGGAAATCGCGTCACTAATCGTCGTGAAATTCCCCGATCCATCTTTCGCAACAATAACAGTAGTATCCTCACTTACTTGCGTCCCACCACCTTCTGTTAATTTCCTATTCCCGTTTCTCATTTTCTTCATCTTCTCAACCCATTTTGGTTCTGATAAATAACAACACGTCCAAGTTAGTGAATTTAGTACACTCATTATTTAATATGCTTGGCTGGATTTTACCGACCCCGAACCAATCACATGGCAAAATTAAAGGAGACTGGCATGGTCTCTGAAGCTCATTATGAAAAGTTAAATCTCAGTACTAGCATTATTGGCGTCATCCAGAGAAAGCTGTACTCTGGGGCCTAAAGTTAAGGTCAGCATACCCACCAAGGAAAGAGTAGTTATATATGCATAGGTCATAGATAGGGAAATATCGGTGCTATAATGAGCAAAAGCTATACAAGTGATGATCCTAAGTATGCAGGTGGTAGCAAAGCTACAAAAGAAATGAGTCTGGCGTGTTTAATCTAAGTCGTTGTTTGCGCAAGTTGTGCAACATTGTTGAAAAAATTACATCCTTTACCTGATGAATCAGAATGGAACATGCCGGCTCTCCATCCAGAGTCTACGTCGTTGCCATTGGTGATGAACCGATCTGCTGCTGGGACTTTCCCTGGTTTTCTTTTGCGTTTACGAGTCAGACTCATTGCGTGACTCACCAACCCAAGTGAAATGCTGTATAACTCAGTTGTATTAGACAATGGGACATTCAGAACACTTGGAATGGTGCTTCCAGAATCTTTAAGACCGTCTAAACATGTCTGCTGGTTAGTGATTATAGCACTTAAAAGTGATTGAACTCGGTCAACTAGTGCTAAAGATAATGGTGACTCGGCCGAGTTTAACTCGTTTGATATAGTATCTAAATAATCAACACTGAGTTCAGAGAGTTGGCTACAATCGTTCAGTGCTCTTGACTCAGATTGACTCATATAAGACCGTTTCTTCTTCTTTGATGAGTTCAAAAATTGGTTTATGAGGTTAGATGTTCTCCTAGCTTGTTTCTTACATTCCTTGACTGAGAACTTACCGTAGTTTTCGTAAGAATCAGAGGCGGGTGAGGAATGGATGGTTGAAAGGATGGAACGGCAGAGTTTAGGGTAGGGTGTTGATTTGCATGCTAAGGTACGTGATTGTGGTGGTGGTGGTGGTGGTGATGAAGAGTTGAAAGCAGTTGAAGGTATGAGTAGTATTGCATTGGTTATTAGAAGAAGAAGTAGAACAAAAATAGAGGGCATTGCTGTATAATGTAGTGGTGGGATTATGTTATTGCCTCTGGGTTTGATGGAGTGTGAGATGTAAATGATGATCAGCAAATCTATATATATAGAGAGAATGTGGCAGTATGGTGCATTGGAGATGGGCAATAGATCTAGTGGAAGCGCGTGGGATATAAATGGTGGTGGTTGAAAATATGTCAGCAAATTAATTACCATGATTTCATCTACCTTTGACTAAAATGTGTATCTAACCAAATCATCATCAATGGCTTTCATATGCATATGGTGGCTGTTATGGCACATGACAAAATCAAACAACCACTATTATGATCTGTAAGCTTACACAGTTCCATTCTTTGGTATATCACAATAAATATCTATCTAGCCTAGTAAAAATTAACAGCTCACTGTTTTTAACATTTTCTTTCCTCTTGTTTGTAATTTTCTATCTTGACAAGAGAGTGAATATTGTGTTTTGTTTCATGTAGGTGTCTGTAGTTGGAATTGATATATACCTATTCTTACTACCTTAAGTATAATTCATTAGCAGCTTTATTATCACCTAGCTAGCAGGCCAGTCAGTCAGCTATACATAAATGCCATTACCTAGATCAAGCAACCTGTATACCTAGCTAGCTAGCATATGCTATAGTTAGGTTTCTTCTACAAAACCGATAATCTTTTCGAACACCTACCGGGAAAATTCCAAGAGAAATCGTGTGAACTATTTTTGGGCAATTGACGTTAATATAACACCAAATCCATGGGATTGTGGACACCATTTTTTGACGAACAACCCTTGGATATCTAACCATGATAATTTTCCACGGTCAATCTAGAATTATTCGTTTTCAAATCTAATACCATAATGAACAAGAAAAACACACAAGAGTATTGTACATTCATGCAAATATCAATTGGATATTCCACATACATACGCGTTCATTCACGGCATAGTTGTCGGAAGAGTGTTCATTAGTAAACTCAGTAACTTGTAAGTATAACAGTGTTATGTTACAAATATGAAAGTCAAATTGGATCCATACCTCCACCGGTCCACACGCCATTGCCAATTTGCATTGTGTATATATAGTTTGTTTGTACGTACGTAATAATGACTTTGTAATTTGCAAGAAATAAAATTCAACTTATTATTTTTAGACTCTAGCTAGCACGCCATGGTGTCCTACAAATGTTTAGCAAGTCAATGATGCACATTCAATCGGATATTATTAGAAGGGTTGGGGCCGTTGGGCAATTACTTCGATATAATTCTGTTTGGTCTCATCGTAAAGATCTCAAATTTTGCTGTAACTTGATCAACGAGCTGCACAAAGTCATCATTATTGAACAAAGGACAGATAGGTGTATAGGCAGCATTGTGCAGAGATAAAGTCGCATGTTTGCATGTGTAGAATGTAACAATCCTCCCACTAGACGCGTTATATTACAAAACCCATATAAACCAAAACAAACTTTATCCCTAAATTTCATCCTAACAAATTTGGGCCGAGCTGCGATCAAATTTTAGTGTGTTATGTTGGGCTGTGCTCGTGTTGGCACGACCCGATATACGCATCTACCTCTATGTGTTTGGTATTTTGGTAGTTATTTAGACAATCTCAAAGATGTCCTATAGTATTAGTGGTTCCTTTAGAAGATATAAACATTGTATTTTGGTAGTTATTTTGACATCCTCAAAACTGTCCTACAGTGTTGGTGGTTCTCTTTTGATAAAAGGTTCGGACTTAACCAAACACAATAGGATTACTATCAAGTAAATAGGAATTAACGTTTGTGTAATTTACTTTAAATTATAATAACAACAATTATAATTGCAGAAAATAAAAGTAAATGACACAACAAGATTTTGTTAACGAGGAAACCGCAAATGCAGAAAAACCCCGGGACCTTGTCCATAATTGAATACTCTCAGGATTAAGCCGCTATACAATATCAAACCAACTTCGTATAGTTGAGACCAAGCAACTAAACCTATAGTTCATATAGTTCCGTCTATATTCCCACGCCTCCGACCTGTAATAAGTCACGTACTTGGAACAATTCCTTTGGTTCGTATTCCAAACAGTAAAGGAATAACAAATCTGTTTGGTATCAACTCTTTTCAACCAAGTGATGTGAGTTCGACAAAAGGCTCTTCTGTTTATCTCAATAAACTCCTTTGTGAGGTTCTTAGATCTATCTTATCAACAACTACCAAAGTAATTGTTAAGATTTTGCAATCAATACTTTGAATCACAAAGAATTGTATTGATGCCGATCTACATAACTAATCAATCCAATCTACCACAAGGATAAACCGATTATAGTTGGATCCTCTTTAACCGAAACAAGTATTGTGCACACAAAAGATTATAAACCCAAATCAGAAATCTTCAAAGTCTTCTTTGTCTTCAAATCTCCTTAGATCTTCAATAAACACCTGCACACAATCAACTTGAATCTCTTGTGATCAATCACGCACAGAACGGAGTCGGTTAACAATGGATTATCACAAGACGTCTTTAAATCTACAAACAGTGTAAAGATCCATGTCGAAACTTCGATCTAGTTTGAGTGAATCTTATATCAGAAGAGAAGATTCTCAAGCATAAACAAACTAGGTGCAATCAAAGTTAAACCACCGTTAGTCAATCAAATCAATCAAAAACAAAAGATAAACCGCAATTATCTAGTTTCCCACAAACGGTACTAATAGAGCTTCTTAATCCCAAAGAAGTCTTTAAACCGAGCGGACGTAAGAGATTTCGCCTAATTAGGTTACTTTCTTCTCAGAATAGGCGGCTCCACCAGTAACAACACAACCGAGGTAGTTTTGCTAGCTCTGAGGATTAGTTTGCTCGAAATGCAAACTTTGATATTTATAGACAAGGAAGTTTGGACACCAAGGAATTTCCAAAACCGTAAATATTCACAAGATATGCAATAAATTCCAAATTCGGTTTCCATAATTCCTGGAAATGCTTTGTCCAAACATTGACCGAAAATCTCTTGGAAAATCTCCAACTAGTAAATGCACATTACTAATTTTCATTTTTCCAAAAATAAAATTAAAAACCTTAATTAAAAGATTCTCAACTTATTTTTCGATCCGGGATTTTTCCTTTAGCCATTAAGGAATATCTTTGAACAATTAAAGATAAGCGTTACTGCACATGTTCAAAGTATGTCGACATCTTTACTTTGTAAGTCCTCTTTCATACTTACAATCTTGAAACCGATTTGCCACACTTCCAAACAAGTTTAGAATTGGTTCATCTGACTTTCAAGAACTACCTGATTGATCAAGAACACTCAATCACCAAACATGGGTTTCACGGTTTTACCATGAGACGTTGTAGACAATTTTCTTTAAGAATGGGTAATTAGGATAATGAATCCTGCTACGAATTAAACTCTCCTGGAAATCCCTTTCGATTCTTGTTCTATCGCCCTCGAATATTGATTGTATCGCTTTCCAAACGGTAACAAGGTCTCCTTTTGTGGTTAGGAGTTCACCCTTGAGTCTTTTATGAGAACTCTCCACTGTGCTAGTAGCTTGATTGTTGTAGTGTTTCACTTGACAAGTCCAAGCAGCCACAAACTTTTCTTTGTGTTTATCCAACCACTGTTTGTTACAATACGACACCGCTTTGCCATAATTTGGAGACCATGTAAGGAAATTTTTTGCATATTTTTCATTGAACTCTTCCACAGTTAGTGATCTAACCAGCTGCTTCCATTCCTAAAAAAAAACTGTCCCACAATGCATTTCGAATTTCTTCTTCCTTTGCCTCTTTTTCGGCCTTCTTTTTTTTCTCTTCTTGTGTAAGCTTTACACCAGCCTTGTTGTCTGACTCAGCAGAACTAATATTCTTTGGTGGAATGATAATGGGCTTGCAGTTTCCAATCACCTTACAATCAATATGCCAACTACAAAGTAAGTGAGATGCTACAGGAAACACTCGACGTATGGCTTTCATCAATGCTTGATCTGCATCGGTTAATAACACGGAAGGCCACTCATTATCCCGGTAGATACCCTTCAAACATTGTAACGCCCATACGAAATTATTCTCGGCTTCACCACTCAATAAGCAAAACCCAACAGTAAATGGAGCCTTGGTGGATGTATGGGAAACTATATGGAATAAAGGCTTATCGTACCTGTTCGTCTTATGCGTACAGTCTACTACCACAAACTGGTGAAAACATCTAGCTAAGTCCACAAACCTGGGGTGAGCAATAAAAAGATCTATTACCACTCCACCTTCACATCTTTTGAAAATCGTGTAATCTTCCTTTTCTGCCAATGCTAAGAAATGTTGTAGGATTGTCCTTCCTTGGGTCTCTTCTTGTTTCAGTTTTGCCTTGGCATTATAGATTGTCCTCAAATGAACTGCAGTATCCGGGTCATTTTGCTTTATCATGGAGAGAACTTTCTTAGGAGGAATTAATGATCCTGTTAGACGCTTGAGTAATTCGAGCTGTTTTTCTGTCAAAACCGCAGGGGCTGAGTGTCCAACTAAAGAGTCTGTAAGGGCATGGTTATGGAAGCCACACTTGATTTTAATGTTCCATCTTCCATCGTAATCACAAGAACAAATTAACTTGAAAGGACAGTTAATTTTGGAGGTGCTGCTCCTTTTCCTTTTTAATGCATTCGTCGTCTTTGGAACATAATCTTTGGCTTTATGACTCTTATAGACACCACTTTTCGAACAAACAAGTTCAATCCTTGATCCTTTTCCATTACATTCAAGTTTTCCTGTCTTTGTACCGGGGCCAGAAACGATGGAACAATTGTGTTGACGCCCTTTACCAACACACCAAGCTTTAACATCTTCTTTAGAGTGAAACTCCTGCAAGTACAAATTTGTTTGAACTTCAACATGTTTGTCTATTCGAGACAATGTGTTCGACCAAAATAATTAAAATTTTCAACTTACCTCATCGTCATCGGGAATAAAGTAACGAGAGTAATCCTCATGATACAGCTGAATAAGGAGATAGGGGCAACATGAAATTTAAGTGAGAAAAAATCTTGGTTAACATCAAAGAATTTGCAAAAAAATGCTATATTGTTTTGCAAAGAAAAATTTGCTCTTAAATTTCAGTTACGAACCTTCGCATAAATATAAAGAGCCTAAAACTGAAATTTAAGCGACAACGAACGAGATACTGTCGATCAAAATTTTTTTGTATAAATTATAAGATAAAGAGATCGAAACTGAACTACGTATCTCCGTATGATAATGTAGAAACGGCATAAAAAAACTTACCAGTCCCATATCTTCATCTTGCTCATTCGAAGGAACCGCACAATCCTCTTTCCCATTACTTAAATCATCAAATGTTATA
This sequence comes from Papaver atlanticum, assembly GCA_023531105.1. NCBI lineage: Eukaryota > Viridiplantae > Streptophyta > Magnoliopsida > Ranunculales > Papaveraceae > Papaver > Papaver atlanticum. Next base: position 2,194,657 of record JAJJMB010013076.1, read on the forward strand.
TAATCCACTTGCATTTCATCGTCTTCCGTTAACACAAAATCACCACTGAGTTTTCATGAAACTGACCTAGCTTCTCAAAAACGAAAAATGAAACTGACCTAGGGTTTTCTTAATTGCCGCTTTTAAGTGCTTTTCTCTGAACGAGGGAAAGAAGTTAGTGGGGCCAGTCTTGGTATTTAACCTTTCAATTTATAAGGGATAACTTCAATTTTTTCTTATAACCATGCTGAGTCACCTAATATCCCCCGACGTAATTCCTTCCCCCTAAATCACGATTCCTATATAACTAACCTAATTGAATTACGAACCTTTAGATGTGATAAAGATATATAATGAAAAATTGTAGAACTATAAATGGGCTTAGAACCATTAGATAGTTCACTTAGCCTATAACTAAAGAATTGTATGAGATTATGTTATGAGCCTTGTGTGAGCCTTTTGGTTAATCTCTTAGAGCGCTTATGTGATTAACAGTTAATCTTTATTAGCAACGATCGATTCAAAGGATGAACCGGTGGATCGTGGATCTCGAGGTAGGCATGGCTTGTCATCAAATCTAGGTGGGAACTTTGTAACCTTCTTGTAATCATTGAGTTTTTTTCCTTTGCGAGCATGATGTGCTTTTACTATCTATATGAATGTATATTGTAATTGCATTGAACGATGGTTGTTTTGAATGTAATTATATGCGTGTAATATGCGTTGTGTGATTTTCCCGCGAAGAGTGTCTATGTTTCCCCACGGCTCTTAGATAAGTTAAGTATGCCGGTACGCCATCCGTCATAGTATTATTATAACTATTTCATTTAGTAGAGCGGTACGCCATCCGTTTGAATATTACTGCTTATCGGTACACCATCCGTCGGCAATAGTATCTAGTAGGGCGGTACGCCATCCGTCTGGATATTATATATATACTATTTTATTTGAGGGAAATCACTCGTGTGCATATTATGCTTGTTTGACTAACCTTTGTTTCTTGATGCGTGAATTGCTGAATGTTTTCTTTCACCATTGTCTCTTTTAAATTGCTGTTTATCTTTAGAACCGTGAAACATGCTAGTGATTACTTGAGAGTTATTTGTTTCCATTGGGCACCCCTTGGGATGATGTGCTCACTTGTTCCCACATAAGTTTTTCAGTAATCTGAAGAAATGGAGCGCTCGAAGATATCCGTTTCGTAGCTTAGAGCTTTAATGAATCTAGTGTTGTTGTGCATCTTTTACGACATGTATTCTTTCTTATTCTGTAAACAACACATTAATATATTCATAGAACTCGAAAGACTTTCATTTATATAATATCAGAGAGTTTGGGTTTTGTTATTAACTCTTTATGTAATTATGATTCTTAAAATCGGTAATCAAGTTTTTGATGCTTCAATTAGGTTGTAATCTTAACAGTTAAGCAGGTTTAGTATTTGGGCGTCACATATGTTTTTTTGCAGAAGAAACAGAGACTAAAGTAATTAGAGATGCTTTGATGGTGGATTTGGAGAAGAGGCTTGATTGAATCATTATTGAGAGTGATAGATTAGCTATTTGAAGCAAATTAACAAAAAGACCTTCATGGGAGAACAGAAAACCCATCGTCTGTTACACGATATTAAAACCCTAATTCCAAAGTTTAAGTTTATACCTTTGTGTTTGTTAACTAGTGTCAGTCATATGGATTGGCTGGTACTCCAATTTGGCTCCTTTCCCTCTCTATGTAAGGCCCATGGAGCTGGTCACATGTATTTTTTTATTTTTTTTGTTACTTAAAAAAAAAAAAAGTTCAAATTATGTTCGTGCAAACACAGTCTTGATTAATCAACTTATATTATGTGGATAAGATTTCATTAGTCCTTGATGACGGATATTTCGTTCAGCATATACAGGAGAGAGCTGTTGCAGTTAATAAAAATTCAGATGCAGTAGTTAAAATGGACAAACTACGGTTGTAAAATGTGTAGTCCATTTACAAACGGTAGATATTAGTACACAGGATGTTCATTCAGTCATCCTTACCTTACAGAAGAAAATGCAAACACAAACACACAGGAACAGTGTTGGCGCAATGCGGAAATGTGATGGGTTTATTGAAATGATTTAAAAAGAAGCTGGTTAATTGAAAAATGAGGCTTTGATAATTATGAAATTGGAAAATGTTACAAGGGAATTTAATTTTAGTGTAGCACTTTGGCTCACTTCTTATACAGTCACTTAGACTTGCTTTTCTAGCTCTCACTCTCAAACTCACTTGAGTTTTCGGATGTGATTCAACATGAAGACATCCACTGCTTATTTATAGGATAAGCTAACGGACCACTAGTTCCTTCTAGACTATTCTTTCTTCTAGAGTATTCTTTGTATCTCTAGGACTAATCAACCGACTTTACTACTTCACAAATTCTCTAGATAACTTGGTCATAGCAAACTCCAGTTTGCTCTAGAATATTCCTTGACTAATACTTATCTATTTTGACTTTGACTAGCTAGATTATTCTAAATTTTCAATATCACAAATTAATTATTATCTTTAATACCCCCTCTTAATTTGTGATGTTTAGCTTACCTCTAAAATGATTGAACTTATCCACCGTGATTGCTTTTGTGAAAATTGATAGACGCATTTATGTGTCTATTTTCATCTCTATTGTGTATATTGTCAGTACCCATTTTTGTACTAATTTTGGTATTTTATCCCTTTGTAGGTGTTTTTGGAGAAATAGGCTTTTGCGGCAAAATTGGCTCGAAAAGTTGCTAAAGGCTCCTGGGAGGACACTTGCTATTCGGACTCTCATTTTGGATAAGGGGTAACCCATTTCCAAGCAGCTGCTAAGCACAGACCGGCACTGGATAGGGGGAGGTCACATTTCTTCTCAAATTTTCAAAACGAAAAATGGCGGGAAAACTGTTTACAGAAAACAGAATTTTCTGGTTGGAATTTTGGACGATTTTGAAGGAGATTCAAAGGCTGATTTTCGTTGGGTTAACCCTGTTAAGGATATACAAGTTTGGTATGAGCTGTAGAATCGATTAAACAGGGATAGATATCCGTGTTGGAGCAAAACAGGGAGTATTCATATTTTGAGATGTTTCGGTTTACAAAAGAAGTTTGTGAAGATTTTACGGCAAGATTGGAGTGTATGGAGTCCTTATTCAGTCTTGAGAGAGTTTAAGAGAGTTTGGAAACCAAGTTGATGCGTAAAGAGGGAAGAAAAATCCCGTAACTTGAGGAGAAAAAAACCGAGAATATTTATGGATTAACTCGAGAGATTTTGTGTTTAGTGGCTATACATAGGTTGATTCGAGTCATATTTAGTGGTACGAACAATTTGGTAGAGTTTGGAGAAGTTTAGAGCCTTAGAGAAGCGTAAAAAAATCAACTGGAGTTGATACAAAAACTTTTCTGCTGCTGCTGCTGCGAAGAACACGAAGAACATTAGACCCTCAGAGTCAGTTGCAGAGGCAGACTTATTTTCAGTGACAACGAGGTACGGTCGCATCTTCCTACAGTCACCGAAGCCTTTCAGCAACCATTCCGACTTCTGATTCAGACCTTCAGCAACTGCAGAATCCGCTGTTTTAACACTTTTCTCCCTTTTAATCAACTTTTGAGCCATAAACATGTATTTTGAGATTATGATTAATATGAGGAGCTAAACCCCATTGCCGAGGCGATAGAGGAAGCTATTTTTCCAACAAAAAGTGGTATATTCTATTTTATTTATTTTATTTCAATTATTTTTATGATTATTTGCCTTGATTTATAATTGTTTGAATGATTTTCGTTAAGCAATTGTTATTTCTTTTGATAGAGCATTCTTAGCCATAGGTTTTTGATGCTTTATACTTTGGATTTACATTTGTTATTTTGAAAATCTATATGTTGCAATAGCTTAGAATCAAATTAAACGCAAAAATTGAATAAATATAAATACTAGATAAAATCACTTTGAACTTGGAAAAATAGTGGAATCTTAGCCTCAGTGTTCTTTTAATATTGATATCAACTTTGTCAGTGTTTGCTATAATTTTTAGTGATTTTTCTATTTAGTTTTGAATTTAAGTCTAAAGTTATCCTTCACAAGTTCGAGCAACGAATCTTTTTACCACTACAACTACAAAACACATCAAAAATATCAGCATTTTGTTCTTGTGTGGGACAGAATTGGAGCTCGATTTGTTTGTTTTCTACAAGTTCTCTGATGAAATGGTGTCGTAGCTCTATATGTTTCGTCCGTCCGTGGAAGACTGGATTTTTTTTCATTGCAATTGTAGACATATTGTCACAGTAGATAGTTGTCGGCTGCTTTTGCCTTTGTTGTAGATCGGTCATTATTCTTCTCAACCATACTGCTTCACAAGTTGCACTTGTTGATGCTATGTATTCTGCTTCGGCTGACGATAGTGCCACCGTACTTTGTTTTTTAGAACTCCAAGAGATAACTTTTGTTCCCATACGAAAAACATAGACTGATGTGCTCTTTCGGTCTTCAATAGAACCTGCCCAATCGCTATCTGTGAAGCCAATCAAATCATTGTCTTTTTCTCTTGTATACTTGATGCCAAAATTCTTTGTTCCCTTGATATACCGAAGAATTCTCTTAGCGGCGGCATAGTGTAATTTTCTTGGCTCGCTCATAAACCGAGAAACAATGCTGGTTACATTGACTATGTTTGGCCTTGTATTTGTTAAGTAGATCAGTGAGCCGACTAGACTTCTGAATAAGGTTGGATCAACTTTTGTCGGTCCATCATTTTTTTCCAACTTCTTATTAGTAGCCATTGGAGTTGCAATTGGTTTGCAATCTATCATGTTGAACCTTTTCAGTAAGTCTTCTGCATATTTTTCTTGGGAAATGAATATTTCTTCTTGAGATTGTTTTACTTGAATACCAAGAAAATATCGCATAAGTCCTAAGTCTGTCATCTCATATTCTTTCATCATCTCCTTCTTAAATTTTTCTGCCATCTCTTGTTTTGTGCTGGCGTAAATTAAATCATCAACGTAGAGACAGACAATTAGGAAGTCCGTACCTTGTTTTCTGATGTAGAGTGATGGCTCACTTGCACCTTTTTCAAATCCATTATCTCGGAAGTATTTTTCTATTTTGCTGTTCCATGCACGCGGTGCTTGCTTGAGGCCATATAGTGCTTTGCGGAGACGATATACCATTTTTTCTTTTCCTTTGTGGGCATATCCTTTAGGTTGTTCCACGTACACCTCTTTTTCAAGTTCTCCGTTTAGGAATGCCGACTTTACGTCTAACTGGTAGACTTTCATTTTTAGTTGAGCTGCCAAAGCTAACACCATCCGGATTGTTTCCATGTGAGCGACTGGGGCGAATGTCTTGTTGTAGTCAATTCCTGGTTGCTGGGAGTATCCTTTTGCAACTAGCCTTGCTTTGTGCTTTTGAATTGACCCATCTTCATTATATTTTTTCTTGTAGACCCATTTCAGACCAATTATTTCTTTGTCAATTAGCTGATTAACAAGCTCCCATGTCTTATTTTTCTCAATTACTCGCATTTCTTTGTCCATGGCATGTCTCCATTTTTCTTCTTTTGTCGCTTCCTCATATTTTTGAGGTTCTAGTGCTATAAATGCACAATTAGATATATCATAAATATCTCTTAGGGAACACACCTATCTAGGTGGGGCACTTGATTCAGATGAACTTGGACTTTGTTGTGTTGGACTAGGAGATCTCGGGCTTGCTGGTGGAGTATTATCTTCTTGACGTGGCTGATCTGGCTCGTCTTCGAAGAGTAGTGGCAACTCATGGTTTTCTGGTTCATCATTCCAATCCCATGATTTGAATTCATCAAAGATAACATCTCTTGAAATTACCAGTTCCTTTGTATCTGGCTTTAGAAGTCTATATGCTTTAGACTCTTTTTTGTATCCAATGAATATTAGCTTTTCTCCCTTTTCATCAAATTTTTCTCTATGTTGGGATGGAATATGAGAATATGCTACGCAACCAAAAATTCTGAAAGAAGTTACCTCAGGCTTTTTCTTATGCCAAGCTTCATATGGAGTTTTGTTGAGAACTGCTTTTGTTGGCGAGCGATTAAGGATGTAGACTGCCGTGTTGACTGCTTCTGCCCAGTAGCTGTTGGGTAGCTTCCTTGCTTTTAACATACTGCGAGCCATTTCTACGATTGTACGATTTTTCCTTTCCGCGACGCTGTTTTGTTGTGGAGTGTATCAGACGGTGAGCTCCTTTTTTATTCCATTTTCTTTACAGTATTTGATAAATTCATTTGAAGTAAATTCTCCACCACGGTCTGTACGATAAAATTTTAGTTGATGACCACTTTGCTTCTCTGCCAATGCCTTGAATTCTAGGAATTTGGTGAATGCCTCGGATTTTTTCTCGAGAATATACACCCACATCATCCTGGTATAATCATCCACAAATAGGAGAAAATATCTTTTGTTGTTGAGTGAGGTTGTTCTTTTCGGACCGCAGATATCGACGTGCACCAATTCGAGGGGCCTTCTTGCTCTCCACGATTTATTTGTAAATGGAAGTCTATGAAACTTCCCAAGAATACAACCTTCACATATTTTATCTCCACCGCTGATATTAGGAAGACCGATTACCATGTTCTTTTATTTAAGAACCTTCAAGGATCTGTAGTTGAGATGCCCGTATCTCAAATGCCATAACTTGCATTCATCAATATGATTGGTACTCATTACATAATTTCCAATTGATGGCATAGATAGAGGAAAGACAAAATTTTATGACATTTTTACTTTTGCCACCAATTGCTTATTGATTTTATCATAAATTGTGCATTCTCCATCTTCAAAATGTAGTGAGTACCCTTTTCTTATAAGTTGTCCAACACTTAATAAATTTTGAGCTAGGCCAGGAACATAAATAACATCAGATATGTATCGAGTTTTACCTGACCTTGTACGTACGGATATGACTCCTCTTCCTTCAACATTCTGGAACTTTCCATCTCCGAGTTTGACCGGTGGAATCTCTTGCTCCTCCAATTTTACAAAATATTCTTTGTTTCCTGTCATATGGCTGCTGCATCCGCTGTCGACGTACCATATACCTTGCGCTTCTTGTTGCGAGGTGAGGTAGGAATAAAATACTTGATTTTGAGAATCATTTTTCTCGGTATAGTTAGCTTCATTGAGCCAACAATCTTTTTCCATGTGATTTAATTTATCACACTTGGTGCACTTGTACTTGCAATTTTCAGTTGCATGTCCAAAATTTTTGCAGACATTACAATGGAGATTTAAGGAGTAATTTCTTACGTACCTTTTGTTGTTGTTTTTATAACCTCCTTTTCCACTTCCACGTCCGCGGTAGTAATTTTTGGGTCCTTGATTTGAAGTCGACCCTTTCTCGTGAGGTGATGTTGATGACGATCCCCCTCTGGAGCTTTCTTTTCTAGCTTCCATATTTTTCTTTTCACTGAAATTTATTTTTGATTGAAATGCCTGCTCCAACGGTTGTTCCGAGAACCTATTTATTCTTTTCTCGTGCGCCTCTAAGGAACCCATTAATTCATGTACCGAGAGAGTCGATAAATTTTTTGACTCCTCAATGGCAGCGACGATATGGTCGAATTTGAACGGTAAGCTTCTTAAAATCTTTTATACAAGTATTTTATTTTCTATGGTATCTCCATAACTACTGATTTGATTTACTATTCCAGTAACCCTTGAAAAGAAGTTCTGGATAGTTTCATTTTCTTTCATAAGTAAATTTTCAAAATCTCGCCATAAATTTTGTAGTTTTATGGAGATTACCTTTTCCGAACCTTGGAATGCAACTTTGAGAATATTCCAGGCCTCCTTCGAAGTTTTTGCCACCGAAATTCGAGGAAAAATAGCTTTGCTTACCCCTTGTTGTAGAAACAGTAGTGTTTTAGCATCTTTCTTCTTATTTTCTTTGTACTCCTTTTTCTTTGCATCCGTCCATGACGATAGAGTTTCTACCGACTCGGGTACATCATAACCTTCTTCGACAAGATCCCATAGGTCTTGTGAAATGAACAATGTCTTCATTTGTAGACTCCAATAATCATAACTCTCACCATCAAAAATTGGAATTAGACTTTAGGCATAATTGAAACCTTGAATACTTTGGTTAATTGCCATGGGTAGAGTTTTAGGATTACTGGGTTAGGTTTGCTCTGATACCAATTTTGTTGGCGCAATGCGGAAATGTGATGGGTTTATGGAAATGATTTGAAAAGAAGCTGGTTAATTGAAAAGTGAGGCTTAGATTAATTATGAAATTGGAAAATGTTACAAGGGAATTTAATTTTAGTGTAGCACTTTGGCTCACTTCTTATACAGTCACTTAGACTTGCTTTTCTAGCTCTCACTCTCAAACTCACTTGAGTTTTCGGATGTGATTCAACATGAAGACATCCACTGCTTATTTATAGGATAAGCTAACGGACCACTAGTTCCTTCTAGACTATTCTTTCTTCTAGAGTATTCTTTGTATCTCTAGGACTAATCAACCGACTTTACTACTTCACGAATTCTCTAGATAACTTGGTCATAGAAAACTCCGGTTTGCTCTAGAATATTCCTTGACTAATGCTTATCTATTTTGACTTTGACTAGCTAGATTATTCTAAATTTTCAATATCACAAATTAATTATTATCTTTAACAAACAGGGACAGAAAGGCACTTCTGGTCTGCTATTTTATTCAAGTTGTCAGATCCATCACACTCATACGTGTTAGTAGAGAATCTTAGCGAACCACAGCTAATTAATATCACTGGAAAGAAAATAACAGCAACGCTTAGCAATAGTGATTAGTCACTCTCGGTAACTAGTCGAACACCTTAATCACTCACTCATCCATGATGAATGATAATAAGTTTGCGTCGAACACCTTAGCTAGTCATACAGCAGCAGTCGCAAAACACTGCAGTAGATGTTTTGTTGCATACTTCATATTCGCCTGTACAATTATCACGTTCCGAACATTTTGTCTTACAATCATTTTTGCATTGATCGCAATCTCTGGTGCTCGGAAGTTGGAAGGGTAAATATATGTCCCCGGTATCACATATGGGCTCTGAAGGTGGAGGTGGTGATGGCGGTGGAGGTGATGGTGTAGGTGGAGGCGGACTTGGGGGAGGTGAAGGTGGAGGTGGACTTGGGGGAGGTGGAGGTGGAGGGGTTGGCCTGCAGCAACAATTGCAGCCATAATAATACCTACCTCGAGCATCCGAAAGGAACCGACATGTTTCCCTAAACACGGTTCCGTTTCTAGTGTCACATCTAGTTTTACATCCATTTATACATACGTCGCAGTTCTCCGGATTGGTCATGGGAGAATTGAATGATAGATCTGGCTCCTCAACAACCTACACAGATCGTTGTTCTTCGATTATTACCCAAGGGTGTTGGAGAAAAATGAGTTTTTAATAAAAATGTTTTTTGGTCTTAGTGTGGTTTGATCTAGTGACCTATGGGTCGAAGGATACTTACTCATTTTATGAGTGAATGAATCTCTCTTTAGTCCCACATTGGGTATAATAGAGAAGGAGTTCCACTATATAACCATATGAATATGCGCGTATATCACGCACCAAGCCGTGTGTCTACTCGAATTTGTTTTGGCAAATTTTTCCTTTAAGAGTTTTATTTATGGGAGGATTCCTTTTACGCGTTTAATTGTTTTACAAGAAACAAAACTCATTTTATAAGAAAACCTAAACCTAGCTTGATTTGCAAGTTAATTTTCCTATAAATACAACTCGAAAAATCTCTTTTAAACACACATAAGAAGTGGCTGATATTCTGTCTTCTTTTTCTTCATCTTCTCGTTTTGTTTGCGCGTTAGTTTTACATTCAATCCCTGTTGCTAAGTTCAAGAGTGGGTAACTTGTATTGTGTTAATACAAGTTATATCGAGCAGTCTTATCCTGGACACATCTTCGCACGTTGGGGTTTAGCATTACTTCAGAGTATACCCGCGAACTAATGTGTTAAGGACAGCTTGTTGAACCCGTGATTCTGCCCTCATCAAGTTGTTAGTGGTAGAGTTGTTTGATACAGTTCTTTATATATATTATTTGATACATCTGACGTTTCTTCTATTGTTGCAAGCTTCCAACAAAGGGCACCCGGTTCCACTCAATCTTAGATACAAGTCTTTCTTTAGAGGTGCATAATGTTTGGATATTACTCCAGCAGTCCCTGCATAATTCTCCAGTATCTCTAAATGTTGTCTTGGTGCCTCCCACATAAACTTCCGTTGAAGGATCACATGATAAGGCTGCAGCTGCCAACGATGTCACATCTACATATAAAATAGATATTAAGAAGAAACCAAGATTATAATTGGTACAACAAACATTTAATTTACTCTGCTCATATAAAAATATTAAAAAGGATCATAGAACAATACTACTACTCACGTAGCATGAATGAAAATCCTACTATGCCCGCAAACACCAAAAATGCAAAATTGGTTTTAGTAGACTCCTTCATGATGATCACTACTACTAGTGAGTTTCTTTTGAAACTTGTGTGTTTATGGGATTGAAATCTAATGTGTATTTATAGTAAAAAAAATCTAGATCTACATGACATTCCGAATATACAAAAAATATATATGCAGCATTTTCCACCTTATGCATGGTGGTGGAAAGTGGACCTGTATATCCTTCACTAGTGGCTGGGAAAAAAAATATAGATAGCTTTGATGCAAGTTGCAAGATCCCCTGGCTAGGGGCTGGTCTAGCTACTTCCGTTGAAAGAATACATGGGGAGAGGAATAAAAAATCAAATAGTTAACATCTTGGTTGGCCACAATACTTAGATCACTAATGGCTGGGAAAATTCCCTAATTGGCTCCTCAGAATTTAAGGAGGGATATATAATATGTCGAAGCAAAAAGTATTGAGCCATGTATAGACTATAGAATTCAATTTTGCTTACATATGATGGGTATACGAAACAGTAAATAAGCCACTGCTTGTTCAAAAAATTCATACCGGTACGGTACCCCAATTAGCTGCCATGGGTAATCGACTTGCAAATATGGTGTATATGTATAGATCTATGTAAGTAACTTTGAGATCGGGTTTAATTAGTCTCAAAACCTGCCCCAGTAAACGAGGTATATACAAATTCTTCTTAGGTGGTAGGAGTCGCTTGTATTTGTATACCTTTTTTTAGAAATTTTTTTTATCGATCAAAAATATATATATATATTCACACCGGTGGTGCTTAACGTAATTAATTATTATATATAATCACCCTAAACTAATTACTAAAGTAATAAATTGCAACAAATGGGTGGAGTTATTAATAAATAGCAACAAATGGGAGGAGTTAGTGTGCGTGACTGTGATCCGAATTGGATCTGAGTCACTACATGGTGGCAAGTGCACCTGTATATCCTTCGCTAGTCACGCCTTTTTGTCTATATATATATATAGATAGATATTTCATTTTGTTGTTCTTGAATGAAAATCATTTTGCTTGCTGGTAATTGTGTACCGCGCTACTGAATTGCAATTTGCAAAAACATCTGGGGCAACAAGTAAATGGAAAATTGATATAAAGAAAAAAAAACATTGAAAACGAAGAAACAATATAATAAAGGGTTATTTAACACTTGGTACCCAGAAAATATCCAACACCTAACTTTGGTACCTAATATTTAAAATATTATCGGTTGGTACCTTGACCGGTTATAGACCGTTAAATCAGTGGGTTGACCAAACGTTCAGGTAACTAAATAATTAAAATAAACTGAAAAATGAAAAATATATACACACAATGAAAATGGCAGTGACTCGGTGCGATAAATGAATATACCAAGAACTTTCTTCAATCTTCATCTTCTTCTGCATATTCCTATCTTCATCATCTACAACGTTTTTATAAAATACATTTCATTATAATGATTTTACATCAAACTTGTTACAAAAATTAAGTAGGAACATGACAACAAGCTCCTGTACACCTTTTCACCACCATTTTCTTTTTCTCCATTGAACCAGCGACCGCCATTGCCAATTTTTATCTGTGACAAATCTCGGATGAATTGAAAGGAAACTGAAAGAAATGTATTAGTTGGGTTAATTAGAGTTTTGGGTTTGGTTTTAAATCGAATCTAAGCAACGAAATACTGAAGCACAGGACCTAAAAATCAATTGAAAACTCATGTGTCTGTAGCTGGTTTAGGTTGATTAGTGTTGTAAATTTTGAAGATATTTAGGCTCGTGAATGATTAGGGGTAGTGGGTTTGGTTGAATACAAATTTGAAGGAAACAAGAGTTTATCTTAGAGGAAAAATAGAAAGCTAACATATCTATCTATCATAAACCTCACGTCCACAGGGTGTTTGAAAAAGATACTACTCCTCCGTTTCTGGATAAAAAGATATTTTTATTTTTTTAATTTGATATTTTTTTTAGGTTAAAATAAAAAAATGAAAATATTTTTTTCCCAAAATAGAAGGAGTATAAGAAATCTCACATATTATGAACACTAGTTTCAGCGAGCCCCACCTCTTCCCCCTTCATATCCATCGATCTCCACCTCAAAATCACTTAACATTGAAGAATAAAAATAGACTTGTACATATACAGTGTGTTAGAGTGTCACCCATTTATAAGTCGAATTGGATCCACCGTTCCACACCTTTGCCACTTTGCATTGTTTGGACGTGATAATGACTGAATAATTTGCTGAAAACAATTATTTCAAGGAATAAAAATCAACAAAATGATTTCAAAGTTTTAGGATTCTAGCTAGCAAACCGTGTCTTACATTACTAATGTTTAGATTCAAATTGTCTCTAGTTGGCAAGTCAATGATATTCATTTATTTTTATTTTGTCTCATGGCAAAGATCTCAGAGTTTGCTGCTTAACTTGATCAGAGACTAGAGAGTCATCACTAGTGAACGATTACGAAAAACAAACTGTGCAGAGGTAAAGTCACATGTTTGCATGTGTATCAGTGTATGTAGATATATAGCCATGATTGAACTACTGTTTAGTGGGTAGATTTGAATCACCGAATATGTCTCTTTCAAAATGAAAGAGTCCAGTAAAATATGGTATATGTGGGACTACCACGGGAGAAAGGAAAGCCCTTTCCCCAAACTCAACAAAAAATCGTCCATTAAATTTTTTTATTTTTGTTTTGAATACTTTGTTTTGTTGTTGAAATGACATATTAGGTAGAGAAAATGTGAAATTTTTGGATTGTAGTTATACGGTCCTCATGGTATCTCTTAGTCGAGCACGATGGCTTTTCATATTTATTTTTAGTCGTCAAGGTTTTAACATGAACAACGTGATGACTTTTCAAAGAGTTTTATTTCTGAGAGTAATATTTACAGGGTCGTCATGATCTTCATCCCTAAACCTTGACGACTAGTGATGTAGTATGAATAGTCGTCAGGTTTTGAAAATCTAAACCTTGACGATTAATAACTCCCAGAAAATAAGTTTTCGTGTATCCAATTTTGTTGTTAGTCGTCATTATTTTGTAGAAATAACATGACGACTGATGAACGGTCGTCAATGTGCTGCATTCTCCACCATGACGACAAATAAATGCGAAAAACTAATGTTTGGTCGGCATGCTTTTGTTTCAAATTAGCAATAGCATCACTTATTCACCTCCATTGTGACAAATTATGAATCGTTTTACTGAACATTTTATTCCATAGCCCTTGCTTAAAAGAGAATGTTGGTGGGACTCGGCACAAAACTCACTCAATAATTTGGCCGAGCAGCGTGACCTGAGTTAGTAAATGAGTTGGGCACACTGACTTAGCCCGTTTTAAACCAAAATTCAGGAAATCCCCAGTTCCTAAAAACCCTGAATTTCAATTTTCCAAGCTGTATTTGATCAAATTATGCCAGAGGAAACAAAGGGTTTCCGCATTAATCCCTCTGGAAGAAGAAGAAGAAGATCTTACTCTCCCTACCTCTGCAAATGATTTTTAAGGTAAGATTTTTTTAATCCTTCCTCCTTTGTGTGCTTTGTCAATTTTAGTAGAAGAATGCTAGCCATTTAATCGGATTTCCTTTTTGATTATGCATGGATAATGGGTTGATGTGTAAAAAGTATTCTTTTGATTGCCAATTATTCTAATTGGTAGGAAAATAGGTTGCTATCTAATTGCGTTGGGACACCAACACCAATTAGTTATTTTAGGAATTAGTATATCTTTCCTATATATTCATAGTTTGTACTAGGGTTTAAGGAATTGAATCAATACAAACTCAGTTCTTCTTTATTATTCACAGCAGAGGTGACTGATCCCCGATAAAAAGGATTTTATCTTAGGGTTCTATATAGTTTCGTGTTCTTTAACAGTTGTTTTGGTCTAGAACCCTAACATCTGGTATTAGAGAATTGGTCGAGTTAATTGATGAGGTTAAAGGTTTAAAAGACGAAATCAAAGAATTGGTCGATGGTCTAACTAAACAGCGTTTAGAAGATATTGATAAAGCTGTGGTTCAGGAAGGAGTTTCCATAGATAATCGTAAAGAAGACATGTCTTCCTTAACAACATAGTTGACAACTTCTTTAACAACAGCTTTGACAACATCCTTTGTCAACAGCTTTGGAACCTGCTATGAAAGAAGCGATTACTGATGCTTTTGGTATGGGAAGACAAGCCAATCACCAAAATAATAATAATGGCAATAATGGCATTAATGGAAATAATAATGGTAAGAGGTGTAACAAGTCTTAGTAGTTGGTGTAACCGATCCTATGACTTGTGTAACCGATCACAAGTAATACCATGAGATTGTGGTAACCGGTCCTGGTACTTATGTAACCAATTTTTGGAAACTGTTGTAACCGTTCCTAGTAGCCACATGGAGGTAGAACCGATCCTTGTGTTTGGTAAAACCGTTAAAACCATGATTAGTGATTTGATAATTGATATTAATCAATCACATATAGTTCTTGGAAATCAGATGAACCAATTTTAAACTTGTTTGGAAGTGTGGCAAATCGGTTCCAAGATTGTAAATATGAAAGAGGATTTACAAAGAAAAAGATGACGACATACTTTGAACACGTACAATAATTCTTATCTATTATTTTTCAAAGATATTCCTTAATAACTAAAGGAGAATCTCGAATCGAAATAAATTGAGAATCTTTTAATTAAGGTTTTTAGTTTTATATGCTTTTAATTTCCAGCAATTAAATACATATCTCTGGAGAATGAAAATTGGTAATGTGCATTTATTAATTGGAGACTTTCTAGTGAGATTTCGGTCAATATTTGGACAGAGCATTTCCAGGAATTATGAAAACCGATTTTTGGCATTTATTGCATATCTTGAGAATATTCGGTTTTGGAAATTGCTTGGTGTCCAAACTTCCTTTGTCTATAAATATTTTAGTTTAGATTTTGAGCAAACTAATCCTCAGAGCCAGCAAAACTACCTAGTTGTGTTGTTACTGGTGGAGCCGTCTATTCGGAGAGGAAAGTACCCTAATTAGGCGAAATCTCTTACGACCGCTCGTCTTAAATACTTCTTTGGGATTGAAAAACTCTACGAGTACCGTTGGTGGGAAACTAGATAATTGCAGTTTATTATTAGTTTTCTATTTATTTGATTGACTAACGGTTGTTGAATTTTGATTGCACCTAGTTTGTTTATGCTTGAGAATCTTCTCTTCTGATATAAGATTCACTCAAACTAGATCGAAGTATCGACGGGGATCTTTAGAACTGTTTGTAGATCTAAAGACGTCCTATGATAATCCATTGTTAACAAACTCCATTCTATGTGTGATTGATCACAAGAGATTCAAGTTGTGTTGTGTGCAGGTGCTTATTGAAGATCAAAGAAGATTTGAAGACAAAGAAGATTTCTTATTGAGTTCATAATCTTTGGTGTGCACAAAACTTGATAGGCTGGGATCCAACTATAATCGGTTTATCTTTTGATAAATTGGATTGATTAGTTGTGTAGATTGACATTCAGTATTTAGCATCTTGATAGATCCCATTATTGATTGCATAGTCTAAACAATTACTTTGGTAGTTGTTGAATAGATTGATCTAGAACCCGACAAAGGAGTGTATGGAATAAACAGAAGAGCCTTTGTCAAACTCATATCACGTTGTTTGAAAAGATTTGCTACCGAACAGATTTGTTGTTCCTTTACTGTTTTGAATACGAACCAAAGGAATTGTTCCAAGTGCGTGACTTATTACAAGTTGGAGGCGCAGGGATACTGCGGGAACTGGGTGAACTATAGGTTTAGTTGCTTGATCTCAACTATACAAAGTTGGTTTAGATTTTCTATAGCGGCTTAATTCAGAGAGTATCCAATTCTGGACAAGGTCCCAGGGTTTTTCTGCATTTGCGGTTTCCTCGTTAACAAAATCTTGCTGTGTCTTTTACTTTTCTATTTTCGCAATTATAATTGTTTTTATTATAATTAGAAGTAAAATACACAAACGTTAATTACTAATTACTTGATAGCAATCCTATAGTGTTTGGTTAAGTCCGAACCTATTATCAAGTAATCATACTTCGTTGTTGTATTGTCTCGATCTCGTGTCCATAGATGATCACACGAAGTGTGAAACCGATTAGTTGTATTTTCTCGACTCAGTCCATAGACAATCACTTTCTGAGAAAGGACTTATAGGTGGAAAAGTTTTAGATTGAGGTATATTTGGGACCCTCGTCTTTTCAATTGGTATCAGATCCGGCAAACACGAAAAGATCTAACAATATGTGTTTGGTGCGATCCAACCTATAAGAAATGAACTCGAGTTCTCATGAATCGACTTCAATTAACGTACCGCCAAGATTTGACGGAACAAACTATCTATGGTGGAAATCTTCTATGAGATCTTTTCTTCAATCAAGAGACTTTAATACTTGGCTATTAGTCGTCGATGGTTATAATCGCCCGAAAATAGAAAATTCGGAAACTGAGTTTAAACACTTAGTGGATTATTCAAACGAAGAAAAGGCTTTTACTAAGCAGAATTCAGATAGTTTGAATGCTATTATACATGCTGTAAGTCATGACCTACAACATCATGTATCAACATGTCAAACTTCGAAAGAAGCTTGGGATAATCTTCAGATCGTATTCGAAGGAAATACATCAGAAGAAGAAGCTAGACTTCAAACTCTTATGTCCGAATGGGAAAACCTTCGAATGGATGACAACGACACTTTTGAAGAGTTTCATATTAAACTCTATGAGATAATTAATGATTCTTTCTCACTTGGAAAGACTATCTCTGAAAAGGATATAGTGTGCAAAATTCTCAGATCGTTGTCATCTAAATACGAATCTAAGAAGCATGCAATCATAGAAGCAAGTGATCTTTCAACACTCTCACGAAGCACACTCGTTGGAACGTTAAAGATATTTGACCATGAATCACAGTCTATTCAAACTAAAGGAATTTCTTTTAAAGCTGCAAAAATTCCAAAAGCTCCAATGGAGAAAAATAGACAGATGGATGATTCAGATGAACTGATTGCACAAATTTATGATGATGAAATTGAACACTCATTATCATTGATCACCAGACAGTTTCGAGATCTCTTAAAGAAAAGAAATAAGAGATTCATAAAGGATACTCATCGATCTTCTCGTCCACATGATCGAGTTCCTATCAAGAAAGATCAGGAAGAAGATGACGAATATCAGCCTCAGTGCTTTAAGTGTAAAGGGTTTGGTCATATGGCTAAAGACTGTCCAATCTTAAGAAATATACTGGAAGCAAGGCATTGGATGTAACTCTAGATGAGACCTCTGATTCATATGACTCTGAAGAAGAGGAAACAGCTAATATTGCATTAGTTGTCAATCTTATTCCTTCATCCTCCATTAGTGATTTAACCATTTTAAAAATGGACATGTCTTTCGATGTTATTAAATCATCTAATGGTAAAGGGAAAAATAAGACACGATGCAAAAACTGTCTCAAAAACAGAATTGCTAAAAGTTGCATATGAAACCCCGGTCAATCTCAAGATACTTCGATAATTCGAGGTAACAAAAATCGAATCTTTCATACGATACTAGATCAAGGACACTCTGGTTGTTCAAAATTCCATAATGAGAGAAAATCTCATACTAATACCACCTAATCGGTATTAGAATTCTTTCCTCACCATGTGTGCCAAATTTTGCGTGAGGAAGAAGAAAGATCAAGGAACTTATGTGTAGATTATGGGAATAAAATCTAGTAATTGAAAATATTTGAGATATTCGTATTTATAGGAATATTATATTTTCGGAAGTATGAAAATTATAAAAAGATCCTCCTCCTTCTTTGGTTATTCATTGTCCGAACATGAGTCTGGATCCAATATCTTCTCTTGATAAGATGCTAGATCAGAATGATCACTTTAAGAATAAGTCTGCATCTTCCAGATTGAGAAATCAAAGAGTAAAATCAAAAAGAGAGATTGGCTTAGCAAGAAGGAAAGAGAGAATATGTTGAAGAAAGATCAGTGTATCGAAGCATTAACACACTTTTGTGTTCAATCAAAGACAGAATTACATGTTCTTGCAGAATCCTTCAAGAAAATTTCTCAACTGCAAGAAATTCTGGTCAAACAAAAAGGTTATCTACTTGAAGAATTTCACAAGTTGAAGACTGAAAGTAATAATTTGCCTTCATCTAGCATTGATATGAAGGATTAAGTAGTGAAAAATAGGCATCAGTTTTTGATTTCTTTCAATAATTGTATAAGGTCTATTTACGAATAAAACTATCTTATTTATGAATAAAATTATTATTTTATAATTTTTCGTGTGATAGTTTTTCGATTACATAGCCTATGCTTGAATGCTTTATATTATTGCTATGTGTTTATGGGATGTTTGTTTTTCGGTTTTTATAACCTTAATATTCGATCTCATATGGTGTGAACCCTTATGGTTTGTGTGGCTTTTTGATTTAGCGGGATTGAGTTCTATCCCATGTTGGTAGGCTTTATCAAAGGATCATAAGGAGTTCCGATTGAAACTCATGTGTGAAAAAGTCACAATATGTTGAATCGCTTTTGGTTTAGCATAAAAGCATATGTGTTTCGGGTTTTCAACTCTTGATATGCATTAGTTAAAACCGATTCAACCTTTCTCTGGTAAAGGTTGCTTTTGTTGTTGTTCTTTTGTTCTTGCGGGAGACTGAAAACACAATGGGGTTCTAACTTGAACTTGTGCTTTATGACATTCCTCCCCTGAAAGATGCTGAGAAGAGGAGAAGTGGATGCGAAATTTGAGGTAACGAATTTGTTAGTGAATCGTTTTCCTGTTTAAGAAAAGCCTGATTTTATTTCATATATTTTTATTTTTCTTAATAAAATTTTGGTACAATTGATGTTTATTCCATTATATGTGTATTGATGTGTATGTGTGATTCAATTGTTTCCGGTTGAGAAAAACTATTGTTATCTTTCTTTATTGTTTGGTATTAATTGTTTAGGCTTAACAAAATTTCGGTGCAATTGCGGTGCTATAATGTCTATGTTTGTTTCAATTGCTTCCGGTTAAGATAAATAATTATGCAAGTTGATTTATTTGGTTTGTATGAATTGCTTATGGCTTAACAAAAATTCGGATCATTTTTTAGTCCAATTCGATTCCGGATAAGAGAAACTAAGTTAATTCTGATCTTAGTTAGACTTATCAAAGTGGAGGATTCGGTTATTTAAGTCTAATCGAATGCCTTAACAAGAAATACTAGTTAACTAACCTAGTACTTGTCTTGTTCAAAAGTGTAATGTCTAAGTTATTGACTGAATAATTAGAGCCTGATGAGAAAAATAAAGTTAATTCTAATCTTTATTTTGGTCTTATCGAAATAAGCGATTATATTTATACAATCAGTTTAGCAAAAGAACTAAGGTACTTAGTAAATTTATAATTTGCTAAACTATTAGGGAAAATTGTTTCGGGCAATTGTTTCCTTGATAACATATTAAAACAAAACTACTTTGTGGTTTCGGTTTTGATATTGGTTATCTAAAATGTTATGTGAAACCTTCATGCTTAACTCTTATAGGTTGTATAAGTCTTTTAGATTTGTAAGATCCTTTTGGTTTGTCCTTTATTTGCTCGTACCTTTGTCATTTTGTGACAAAAAGGGGGAGAAATATATGGAGTAAACAAGTGGTATGGATTCACTAAGAAAAGGACAATGTGCTTAAAATGTTTTATCTAACGAAAAGATTAAAGCATTGACTAAGGGGGAGAAAACATATCATATGATGATTGTAGTTATTTGAACTACAAGGGAATAACAAAGATGTGCGGATTGAAAATAAACCTATCTCACCTTTAGGGGGAGTATTAGCTTTGTTATTATAATGTCAACAGCGGCATTTAAGGATTGAATTTATGCAGGTTATTGTGCTGTTGAAACTTGGAATCAAGCGTATGTATGATGAATTTGAGTAATTTGTTTATTCATATGATGTAAGATTTTTGTCACTAAAATTGACAAAGGGGGAGATTGTTAGAGCATTGCTCGGTTGAACCCAGCAAGCGTTGGTATGTCAAGTTTGGTTGTCATAGTTTAGTGAACCAAAACTCATTTAAAGAGTCGCTTGATTATATGCTAGAGTCAACTTCGTATAGGTTAACTAGAAAGTTATTAGGATATGAGACATACAAGTATTACTCGAAGACTTGAAGAATGTGAAGAAGTAACGAGCTAAATCGACGACATCATCCTTCCTCTTGAGGTTAGTAATATTTTGACTTGAACTGTTTCATTCCTAACGTATCTTTCAAGTCGTGCTATATTGAAAACATAACTGCGAAGCGGTGAATGATTATACTCTAGTTAGACATAGTATTAAGGAATTAAAATACGAAGTATAACGCTTATCTTTTGAACTTCGTATATAAGACATCAACATAATTGTATGAATGCTATTGTGATTATGTGTATGGGTATAGGTGAAGATTTCATCCTAGGAAACAATATTTACAATTGTTTAAAGGAAGTACATTCATAAACTTGTTTTGTGAATCGAAAGGGAAATCACTAGGCTTATCGGTATTGTTATTCATTGCATATCTTTGGATTACCAATATGTGTGATTAGTATAACCGATCATAACTTTTTTATGTTTCTTGGTAAAACTATTCACAG
This sequence comes from Papaver atlanticum, assembly GCA_023531105.1. NCBI lineage: Eukaryota > Viridiplantae > Streptophyta > Magnoliopsida > Ranunculales > Papaveraceae > Papaver > Papaver atlanticum. Next base: position 2,215,786 of record JAJJMB010013076.1, read on the forward strand.
TGCTTGACTTTGTATTGGTATGACTTTTATCAGTGAAACCGATCCTAAAGTAATCACCTGAGATGGTATGATCGATATTTGTAATTGGTGTAGCCGATCCTAGACATTGGGTAACCGATCCTAGTAGTTGGTGTGACCGATCACAAGAGAATGTGTAATCGATCCTTGTAAGAGGTGTAACAAGTCTTAGTAGTTGGTGTAACCGATCCTATGACTTGTGTAACTGATCACAAGTAATACCATGAGATTGTGGTAACTGGTCCTAGTACTTATGTAACCAATTTTTGGAAACTGTTGTAACCGGTCCTAGTAGCCACATGGAGGTAGAACCGATCCTCGTGTTTAGTAAAACCGTTAAACCCATGATTAGTGATTTGATAATTGATATTGATTAATCACATATAGTTCTTGGAAATCAGATGAACCAATTCTAAACTTTTTTTTGGAAGTGTGGCAAATCGGTTCCAAGATTGTAAATATAAAAGAGGATTTACAAAGAAAAAGAATGTCGACATACTTTGAACACGTACAGTAATTCTTATCTATTATTGTTCAAAGATATTCCTTAATAACTAAAGGAGAATCCCGGATCGAAATAAATTGAGAATCTTTTAATTAAGGATTTTAGTTTTATATGCTTTTAATTTCCAGCAATTAAATGCATATCTCTGGAGAATAAAAATTAGTAATGTGCATTTACTAATTGGAGATTTTCTTGTGAGATTTCGGTCAATATTTGGACAGAGCATTTCCAGGAATTATGAAAACCGATTTTGGGCATTTATTGCATATCTTGAGAATATTCGGTTTTGGAAATTCCTTGGCGTCCAAACTTCCTTTGTCTATAAATATTGAAGTTTTCATTTCGAGAAAATTAATCCTCAGAGCCAGCAAAACTACCTAGTTGTGTTTTTACTGGTGGAGCCGTCTATTCGGAGAGGAAAGCACCCTAATTAGGAGAAATCTCTTACGACCGCTTGTTTTAAAGACTTCTTTGGGATTGAGAAGTTGTACGAGTACCGTTGGTGGGAAACTGATGTAATTTTTACAATGATGTTGTAGTAGTAGGTTCGTTAAGACTTGTGAAAGCAGATTTTTTTAGATTTAAATTTTATAAATGAAAATACTAAACTCAAATAAAAAGGTGATGAGAATATTTTGGAGAAAGTGGGGTTAGGATTCCACCATTGGCCGGTATTAGTGATTTTAATAAAATAATAATTATACAACTCAACGTCTAATTTGATTCTAATAGTCTTGCCTAGACATGTAGATTTTCAAAAGAATAACTGTTAATCCAAGCATAGAACATCAAGACCCTAAAGCAAGCATGCTCTATCAAGAGAAAATACAGCTAACTAATCAAAATCATATTACCAATTCTTAATTCAATGCAAAAATCATAATAGAGTTGTTATAATTAATTAAAAATATAAATATAACACTTTTACCGAAACAACGGCTTCCTCCATCGCCCCAAGGATTGGGTTTAGCTCATCATGATGAAAACACGCTCAAAAGATTTATTTATAGCTCAAATGTTGATTAAAAGGAAGAAAAGAGATTTGATTTTCTTTGCTTCTCTAGTGCTCTAAACCTCTCCAAAA